>JARFOC010082151.1:0-14581 GCA_031763485.1 Osmoderma eremita
TTCACCGCTTCGAAGCCCATTCTTCAAGTTAGGAACCCCTAAGTCGCCCACGTACTCACACATGGTCAAACAGCTAAATATTTCAAACCATATCGTTCTAAATTCTTTTATTCTAAATTTTTATGACGTCTACCCTATTTTATAAAATGATACACTTCACATTTTAATATGAAATTAATTAAGCCAGATTTTACAACAACTTAACCTGCAATAGTAGGTGGACGATTTTCACTGTAACTAACTGTAGGTGAAGCGATTTTCTGCTATTCTACAGAAAGGTAGTCGCTTTTAGAAATGATCGTATTAAAGCATTTCTGATGAATAATCAGAATTTCACGGCAGATTTCGACAGACGTTAAACTTACAATTTATCATTTTTACTAACTATTAATAAACCGGAAGAATTTAGCCACACGAATAACATATTACATCCGGCTAAAGGCTCATACTGCAATACCGGACAAACTATGTCGTTCCTAAAAATCCAAGTAATTGTATAATTGTTAGTAGAATAAAACAATAATTGAGCAATATTTCTAGAAGTACATAATGTGGATACATTTTATTGGATAATTTTTAGTTGAAGGACAAACTGATTCTGAATTGGTTTAGATATAGAAAAAAAAACTGAGCTATTGATGTAGGTTTCTCATTTCTTAATATACTATTTTTTTTTATTTATTATCCAACAGCAGATTCTGCTAATTACAAAATAATATTAAATTTTACAATGAAAATAAAAATATAATACCTATGTGCTGAAACTAAACAAACAATATGCCACATTACAAAATACAACTTACCTATACTACTAGGTACACACTATAAATTAAACGCCATACAAAGTAATCAAAGTATAACTAAATGATAATCATAAATGGTGGTAAAATAAAATGACAAAATTGTTCTACTTGTTTAAAACAGCTAAATATTTTTTATAGGAAAGGCTAATATTAAAGATATGTATTTCTTTACAAGTTAGGTTTACCCTGGAGCACATTGATGGGATTGGTGAAGCTGAATAATGATGTGTTCTAGCTGGTTGCACATAAAATGACGGTGTAATTCTACTATTTGGTCGAGGAATATAGAAATCTAAAGCTTTAAGTAATTCGCTATCAAAGCGTGCCAAAGCCGCGTAGGATTATTTGCGATGATTCCTGGATTCAAGGAACAAGTAATTAGACATGTTGCATAAAGTGCTATAACAGTAATTATGACTTAAATAAGTTTTATGTATACGATAATATAAGTTCTTTAAAAACTTCTTTTGTACGCTCCCAATGAGATTAATATATTTCTTGTAAGAAGGACACCACACAATCACCATTATCACGAAAATCGCTGGTGTTGCGAGCTAAGAAACCTGATGTTTTCATTGCGTCCGCGCCAATATCATTGATCTGTAAATTAAAAGTCAATTTACTATCAAATAAACAAAAAAATGCTGAAATGAATACTCCTTCCTTCAGAAAATGTACCATTGAATAATTGAAGTTGGAGTATTATTAGTTTCTTTATTTTCCTAGTTCTAGTTTGCTTTATCAAATCAGTGCAATATTAAATGTTTTCAACTTGAAGTAAAAGTTATTTTTGTAATATTTGCTCTGGAAATTTAGCATTATTTTTGTATTTGTTTTTAAATTGAATGATTTATACGTCAGCAATGTTTTCCGTTGCAAAATTGGCTTTCATGCTCTTAATTCAATTCGAGGGGATATGTAATATGTATTACAAAAAGAGAATCTTAATTTAGCTATTCCTTAAAGTTAATATAACTAGTTGGAAGGCAAATATTTTACTTTATAGTAGGTGTGATTACACTGGTCAACAAAATTTCAGATTTATTTTGTAAGTGGGTGAACTTAGTAGTACTTTTTACACTTATTCCATATCTGTTCTCAGAATTTTTCTATCAGGCAGGGTTTCAGAGTGATAAAGCAATGAAATTTTGTGAAAGTTATATTTAATATGTGTATAAATCATGAAAGAATGACGTACAAAGTGATATATTTACTTGGAAAATGTGCTGATATATGACTTTCGGCTGTACTTTGGATCAGAAACATCTCTCTTCAGCGTCCAGAAATATTCTGCCAACATAGCAAGACTCCATTCGACTTGGTATCATCAGCACTTCCATCGTCGCTTAGTGCCATGTTATGTGGAGGTTTAGGCACAGGCAATTCCGGACTGTGAGGTACCGGTCTGAGTGGAGCTGAATATTAGTATTATTATTAGTATGATTGGATTTAGAACTCATACCACTTATACAAAAATAGCAATCGGTAATATGATCTGATGATTCCCTCCAAACCATAGGAATAGCAAACGGCATATGTCGTTTACCTTTTGCTCACGCTGTAAGAAGTCTGACACACGTAACACAACAAATATGGGGAGCCTAGCCTTTGTCCTCATCACCTACTTTACACTTGAAATACTGCTCATAGCACTTTTTCAGGAGAGGTGTGAAAGATCTTTCTTGATATTTTAATGTGGCTTCGTCTCTAATGTAGCAAAAAGAGTTCGGGTGGTTTACACATTTCCTTGGCATTTTTACATGTGATCAAATGTTCGCGGTTTCACTACAATAGCGTGAACGCATCACAACGCAAGACTCTTTAATATATGTAATATATGTTCATTCGCCGTGCTCTAGCCGACAACTGAAGTAACAAGAGATGCTATCCAGGAATGGGATATGCAGGTCTTAACACGTAAAGACATGTTCAAACATTAACCATTGCCATGCGGCTTGATCAGTTCCGAGGTCTAGCCGACAATTGAAATAACGTCAAGACATGTTCTCCTGCACTACATATTTATCCATGCATACTTTAGGTGGATAAGCGAATATCCTGGAACATAAAAACTAAGGGTGATGGCGAAATTCTGAAACATTGATTTCATCATGCAAAAGTATATGGGAAACAGACATTTTTGTGCTTGGGACAAAAATCTTGTTAACCAGTCTAATTAGAAACTTCATTTTTACTGTCTGATTTGAATACTGGTGTGACTCTAGATATCTTGCAATAGTCAGGGAAGCGTTTATGCCCCAATACATTTGCGATATATACCATCAAAAGAAAAGAAATTAAATAGTTGTAGAAATGTTTTCCGGATGTTGTGGCGTAGTAGTAGTTATACTTGACGTTTCGCTGAACAAGCTATCAGCTTCTTCAGAAATCGTCTAAAGACCTTTTGATAACACTCTATAATTAAATAGTTAACCAACTTTATGTCTAAAAATATTGACTGACACCCAGTATTGCATGCACTTTCTTAATTAAAGAAAGTTAATTCCCCCAACATAAAAGAAAAATTACAAGTACAACCCTAATTACGCTTGAGTAGACTCTCTAATTTTAACTTGCCACACATCAAAGAATTCGTGTTTCTGCGCTTTCAATTATTATTTTTCATCTGAAGTTCAAGGTTATATAGATGTTATAACTAAATTATTGGTGCTTTGCCGAGACCAAGGGCTCGCACTTGGCAGTATCAAATTTTGCAATCTCAATTTTATTATGGGCGTAAAAACTGGAATATTTGATTAATTAATTTCACTTTTATCTCTCTTTTTTATTATTCCTGCTCCCTTTTCCCTTTTTATGATTCGTCGAAACTTGAGGCCCGGTAGTGAATTATCGCGTGGGCATCAAGAAACAAGAAAACGATTTAGATAAACGTTTTCTTAACGGCTGAGATAACCCCTTTTACGAGCGGAAGTATCTTCTACCCGCAATCTAAGAAATTTTGGTTTACTTTAGACTACTTAATACGATATATATTTTTTTTATTTCTACAGTTCGTGTAATTTAAACATTCTTATTTCTCTAATGAAAATAATACACTACATTTGTTTGTATTTCAAAATGCTATATATGCTGTTACTAATCCTGGAAATCCCAATTTCCGTGCAACATTAAAAAAAAATTCACGTAGCAAAACTGTCAATATTGTATCACCCATCCTATCAAATTGAAAAACAAATATATTTGCATAGATACTTACATTGAGGCGGTGAATTTACGGTGGTTAATAAATATGAAATAACACGTGTTAGTTATCAGTAACCGGAATTTATCCAAAACGAATAGGAAATGGAAATATATATTGTTACGATACCCTGATATTCACTGTTTTATTTGCTAAACTTTTTGATAACAAAATTAGCATTTCGAAATGAACACATCAGAGTCGTGAAATATTTGTTTTAGTACTGCTTTTTCCCGGATCGGAGAAGCTGGAAAAAATAGCACACAGGGACAAGCTCAGGAAGCTGGAAGCATGAATCTGGGGCTGTAGTATATAGTGAAGTGGGGGATACAAAAATCACCATCCCACTAGGAAAATACATCACTGTGGTGCAGGCAGAAGTGTACACTATATTGCATTGCGCTCAAAGTAATAACGGATCTATATTGCAACAAATGGTTAAGCGACTCTTAGGGCACTATGGAACCCCAACGTGACATCAAGATTGGCTTGGGAATGCCTACGGAAACTGAATGTGCTCGCAAACGCAATGAAGTTACTTTGTTGTGGGTATTCGGGAATCGTAGGCAATGAAAAGGCCGACGAGCTAGTGAAGATAGGATCATCGTCTTCATACGTGGGCCCAGAGCCTGCCCTGGGAGTGTATAAAAACACAGTACGAGGGCAGATACGAAAGAACAACATAAATAATAGTGCGAAAATAAAACCAGGCAAATTGGTAGCAAAACCTTTATTAAGGAGTTATCAGCAAAGAAGGCTGACCAACTACTAAGTCTTAGTAGGAATCACCTTGGTACAGTAATAGACCTCCGGACAGGACATTGTGCTCTGAAAAGACACCTACAGAAAATTGGGGTTGACATTGAGGACCCAAGCTACAGACTGTGAAGGGGCAATAGAGACCGTATACCACATCTTATGTGGATGCAAGGCCTTGAGCTGTAGAAGACAGTCAATCTTTGGGAAACCAAACCGAACCCAGAAGACTATACTGACCAACCGGCCAAGGACCTGTACAGATTGGTACAGGACACAAGGATCTGGGAATGAGTGGTATAGGGTATAGGTACAAAAATTGGAGATAAATACGAAAAGCCAATGGGCTGAAGTGTTTCCGGAAACTTACGTCAGACAGCTCCCATAAGGGAAGAAAACTGACAGGGATTTCAAGACGTTCAATACGCCTTTTTCAAACTCAGACTTTCCAGACAAATATATACTCGTCAAATTGATACATAACGAAAAGCAAACAATTGGCTGGCTTTTCCGTATTAAAGGTAAGTAAAATAAAATCGGTAAAAGTAAATCATATGTTGCAATCCTGTGGCAGACTAATAGAATATCTTTCAAACAAATCGGGTTAAATGAAAGCTATGCAAAGGCTGTCTCAAAACAAAGGCGGGATTTGATTTAAGACAAAACAAGTTATTTATTTGTAAGTTTATTATTATTATTATTATTCGGGAATCTGAACTTCTCAAATCCCTACGGGAAAAAGTCAGACTGACTTAAAGTCGTACCATCTTCGTGACCAATTCACTTCGTTGTTGCGCGAGGTAAGTCGCCGATTGAATTGTTTCACGCGTTGTATGGTAGGTGGCGCTATTCAACTGGAACCACATGTCATCCAAAGCCATGCCGTCCAAACAAGGCCACAAGAAATCAAATATCTGACGATGACAGTCACTGCGTTACTGGCCTCATTTTCAAAAGCGAACGGGCCTACTACTCCGCCAGCTTAACTGCAAATCTGTCACTCGTAGGGTATGTATTGTTCGTTCTTCAGTAACCTGAGGATTCTGTATAGTCCAAATGCGACATATCTGCTTATTGACATATCCACCGAGGTGAAAATGGACCTCATCATAAAACGTAATTTTCTTAACGAAACTGACGTCAACTTATTTATTCTCCAATACTCAATCGACAAAAGCCCGGCGCGTGGCGACTCAAATGGTCGTCCATTTTCAATTCCTGTGTTAGCTGAAATCTGAATGGGTGAATATGCATATCTTTTGCTAAAATTCTCAGTGGGGATCTTTTCTCCTACGGAAAATGCCACGTAATATGCGCACAGCCCCAGCAAAGCCTTTTCCGCACATAATGAATTTACCGGCTCTGTTCAAAAGAATGGCTCACGATTCGTTTCTTTTTAATACTGCGTTTCCTTTGTGACTATCTTTGTGTATTTAAGGATGTTAAGAGGTGGAAGTTAAGCAAATGAGTCCCACGTGACTTGTCAAATGATTACAAATTAAGTCGTCTTGCCATTTGTTCGGCAAACATTTCACGCAACGATAATGAACCAATTTTTAATGGGTACAAACAGCACACATCCAAAAGCAACCTTGTTTGGTCAAGCGACTGAAAGTAGTATTCTTACAAGATAACGCAAGGCCGCATACGGCAAAAGCAACCCACGAAAATATTTCTAAACTTCACTGGGAATCGTTACCACACCCTCCATATTCTGACATTTCACCAATTGATTACCACCTTCTTTGCCTCTTGACATGAAGATACAGTTCATAGTTCGAGATGTAATAGATGCAGTCCGTCAATTTTTTGATTCAAAATCCATAGAGTTCTACAATACCGGCATACAAAAATTGGTGTCACGTAGGCAAGAGGTTATTGTGTGTGATGATAATTATACTACGATGAATAATAGTATATTATTGTTTCTTAATAAATATTTATATTTTACCATCAATAACCGCACGAATTTATTTGATTGCACATTATCACATTATTTTGGAAAAAATGTAAATGTTTTATATTTCTTAGATCCAATTCTTATATGTGTTGTTATTTTTACACGAGCATACTGACCCATTTACCTTTATTCAGGGCTAAAGTTCGGCGATCTCCCCAAAAACAATAAAGGTGAAAATCACCATTGCTGTCGGCATCAAAGTTACAATAATTTTTTTAGTAATTAATATAGCACAATCCATGCAATGTATTCATTGCTATACACCACATCTACCAGGTTGTTGAACGATACGCTTCCTTGGTTCAGGCCGGGATTAAATAATTTTTGGACGTAAAATTATTTTTTTCTCTAACGAAAAAATTGCTTTCGACGGAATATACTTTATACATTGTATACTTGCTACCTAACAATACCTTGCTTTTTTATATTTGATTCCCCCTGGATTATGTGAATTTAAGTGTTTTTTGTTTGTTTTTTTACATTATGATTTTGTATATCTGCCATCTAATTACATTGATGATTACTGTTTTGTTTAGCTTGTATCACATCGTTTTACTTGTATTACATCATATGTGCCGTAATAAAAGTATAATAATAGGTATCACATGGTAACAACATGTCGCACTTGTTCATCAATCACGTTTTAAAACTACGCCCAAAAAATCCATGTAGGAAAATATCGTTGGACATGTAATATCGTTGGAGCCTTTTCACACACGCTGATACTATCGGTGTCGGATATACTTTTCACGCAGACCGATAAACACGTTACCGATACAAACGACAGATTCACGAAATACTATTAAAGACAACCAATGGGGTGCTAGGTTTGCTGAGATACTACAAGTTGTTAATTTTAAAAAGGGGAATATACTTGCTGTGTTTATGTAACCTACATACGTTGGAAGTAACGACAAAGAGCTAGGGGGAGATAGTATTGGGTGCATTCACTTTTATAAGAAAGATACACAGACGACGCATTTTCTAACAAGTTTAGGATGGTTATAGCTACTTTTGATTATTTACTAATCAATCCAGTGATAATAAATAATTTACAACGACAAAATTCTCAAACCAGACTTTGTCTTCCAACAAAAGAAATGTTATTACCTTTAGGTAGGTAAATAGGTATTCTATTTTCTTTTATTTACAAGATAAATAATAAAAATAAAAAATACCCTTACCACCGCGATGAGTGAAGAACTCCTGGATATGTATTTCGCATACATATCCATCCTTAGCAGAATCTACGAAGGAAGATAATGTTGGACGTCACACTCTGGGAGATTTGCACCACACAGAACACCACTTGAATAACACTTGAACAACACTTCAGTGTTATTCAAGTGGTATTCTGTGTGCTGCAAATCTCCCAGAGTGCGACGTCTAAGATTATCTTCTTTCGTAGATTCTGCTGAGGATGGCAACTTAGTTGGCGAAATACGTATCCAGGAGTTCTTCACTCATCGAGGTGGTAAGGGTATTTTTTGTTTTTATTTTTACTATTTTAAGCCACCGTATTCTATTATTTGTACTAAATAATAATATTAAAAACTAATGATATAGCAAAAACTTATACGGACAAAATCGATCTGTGTGAATAGAAGTAATATGCATTTTCAATTGGGTACTAAAACGAAGAATAAATTTTCTGACCGAATCTAGAAACAATATATCTTTGAGACATTCCCATATCCATGATATCGGTGTGTGTGAAAATTCCCTTATTTTTTATTTCATTTCTATTTTTGAAATGTATTTTTTTCTGTAATAGGAATAAAACTACTTTTAGACATATCAGTTTGGCTTCATAAATTCAAAAAAAGTTATCGTTCATACAATAGATGATATACAAATATGACCAATATTGCTAATAATACCTTTATCTCGTATTGCCAAGCAACCTATTTATTTTCTGCAAAAAATCTTTTTCCATCGCTTTCATTTTTATCAGAAGAAGAATTAGATATCCAGATATACCAAAACAATATAATAATAATATGGGAAAAGAAAATTATCCTGTATAAACTACTCAATAACTAATCCTGTAACTTTTCTGTTAATTAATGGTTTCGTTAGTTCAAATATGTAATCATTCATAGAACAGATGATATGGATATGTAACCAATATTGCTGATGTGTTGGTACGCGGCCAACGCAAATTAGTGCGAGCTAATTAACGATGTATTTTTGCATTTCGAGTGCGTGTACTAAAAAAGTCATTGAATGCGGTGGCGAAATGAAGCATACGGAAATAACTCACAACCAGCTATTTTTCCCACTTTTTACGTTTTACCAACTTTTCAATACATCAGCCAATTTTGTTGCACAATGTAACACGTACCTTTATTTCTATTTAACATCCACAAATTATGATATCCTATTTTCACCACTGCATGGCTCTATCGTTCTGGAATCCTCGAAAATAAACTTGTTTATTTTTGATAATATATCAAAATCCAATAACATTGTCACTTTTATTGTGTTCACAAAACCTATCCGTAATATATACCAAGATCTATCTCAGCTATGGACAGTGTCACTTATCAAAAATATTTGTTAGCACAATGTACATATGTAGATACGGATAACCTCAATTTTCTGTCACGTTGCTTTTTGTTTTCCGTTGGCTCAGACAGCTTATAAATTAGGCTTTCTTTGTAAGCCGGGCTCAGTATATATATATATATGTAAACAGGCTAGAGATTGATAGGAATTTTATCTAAAACTGCGTATAGTATAACGGGTAGTTCCATATCCACTGCAAATATTTATCTTTCTCGGTCCCAAAAATGCGAACGTATAAGCGGAGAATGTGTCTAATGCTCCTGAGGATAACATTTTCGCTTATACTAGAATACTGGGGCTTACTATTACTTTACGAACGAAAGTAACATGAACTTCTAACCGGATAAAAATTGCATAGATATCCAACTATGCAATAAAATAATAAACTAAATGATGGTTAGGGGAGAGGGAAGCACCATCGGATAAAACTTGTAAAACTTTCAGAGAATTAAAAATCCTAAAATGTTTACTGGCCAAGATTTAACACTGCTATTTATTTTATTGAAATTGATACTATGTTATATCAAGGAAATATGGTTAGAAAAATTAAATCTCAGAGGATTAAATGATACGGCCACATATTAAGAAGGGAAATAGACAACCCAGTAAGAGAGATAGCCGAGTGGAACCCAACAGAGAGAAGACCAAGAGGAAGATCCAAACTAACATGGAAACATCAGGTAGAAACCGATATACAATCAATGAAAGTAAAAGACTGGAGAAGAGTAGCATGAACAGAGAAGAGTGGAAGAAAACAAAACGCTTGGCAAAAGCACACCAGCTTTTTTAAAGAAGAAGAAAATGTGGTTTTATCCACCACAAGAAAAGGATAGAAAGAATTTTGAGCAGAACAGCTGCAGTAAACTTGTTTATGTATTTATTTTCTTATTAATGTGTACATACCAGATATTGTGATATTTTGAAAGATTGGCATTTACCCAAATGTTTCCCATAGTGTGGCACCTCCAGATAGATATGGGGAACCTCCGGATACAAATGAGACACCTCCGAATATAATTATAGTATAGTAGCAAATGTGATCAAAGATTAGTGCAAGTATTAAGAAATAAAAATGCATTTAAGAAAGGATAGAGGCTACAGTTGTTTTACTTAAAATAAATATCATTGAATATTGTCAATACTATGAAGATTTAAAGCAAATCGTACAGAACATTGAACTCTTTTGGTACCATCATGATGTAATTGTTCTGAAAGCTTGAGAATAATACTTCTCAAAATGGTCGATATGTCCAAAACAGTAGGTAGTAAAAACAAAGATGTTTTTTTTGGAAAAGAACTAACTTCAAACTCATTTCTTGAGCAAATAGGTGCTTGTGCTACGTAGCGTTTAACACTCTTTTTTATAGAAACTGGGCAATACAGTCTCCAGGGTAGGTGTAGGTAACATCGACGCGCGAACTAGATGCTTATGAATCCATTTACATTAACAAGAATAAACACTTTCTCAATCGGGAGGAAGCGCCCTTGTCGTTTTCAGTTCTGATGGATTTATTGGGGTAATAAAGACGTACCCTTAAGAACGCCAGGATGATCCTTCCAAGAAGTGTTGCGCCGGGGATGTGAGAGAAGTTTGTACATATGTTAGATAGAGGTAGAATGAATGAAGGGATGGGAAAAAGCAGTGCATGTTTCTAGTTTTAAGTCAGTTTCGCGCTCATTCGGTATTCGACTTGAGAATGGGAATCCACGTATTCCCCGAAACACGTGTCGACCCGAATTAATCAATACCTTGTGCGGGAGGAGTAATCCGAACAGTGTGTTTATAGATGACATATAACAAACAAGCACTATCGATCAAAATATTCATAGCACCCTACTTTGTACAAAAACCGCACAAACTTATTAGCTTACCTGATATGTTTATAAATATTTACTTCCTACGTATATACACAAGTCGTTTTTTTTATTATTTTGTCATAGCATTAAACTAAACTGCGATAACCCGTAAAATAATTTAGGTAAATTTGTTATGTAAAAGACTTCCTGCAACATATAGAAATACCCATTACTCATGTAGTACATTGTATACTCTGGTACATTCCTACGACATACAATACATGGACAGCATAGATTCACTTCATAAAAAATAATTATTCATTTAGATCTTGAGATTAGTTGTCATCTGTGTACATACATGCACACATAGCTTAGCACATGCGACAACGTTTCTTTATTAATACTTGACGCGATGACATATATGTACCTTCATTAACCTTTAACCCTTGACCTGCTTTAGTAACTGGTGCACGTGGTAAGGTCTTTCTCAAAGTAAGTAGTCATTGAAAAACTTGTATTATGCAGATCAGCGGATGCAAATATACATGGATGGATATGTTGTATGCACGTTTCGTATATTAATAAAATACTACTAAATAAGATAAAGCCATAAGATAGGACCACTTTTGTGAACAATTAAATGCGGGCAAAAATGTGAAGCGGTTCATTCACTATACGACACTCTACAACCCGACCGCGGAGTGATCTATCAGTTACCTACATATTATAAGGACTCAAGTAGAGTATAATAGCGTCTTTATCAAAAAAAAAATATATATATATATATACAGTGAAACTTCTGTATAACGAACTCCTATTTAGCGAATATTTCTATATAAAGAATTTTCTCATTGGTCCCTTGACAAAGGTATATTCTACCATATAAAAAAACTTCTATATTACGAACAATATTTCTATATAACCAAGTTTTAATGAGGACACTCGGCAAATTCTGAGAATACAATTGTATGTGTTTTCTTAGAAATAGATAAGCAACCGTTATTTTAAAATGAATAAATTGCGTACATTGTACATATGTGTATAAGTTTTAAGTGTTTAGTTTAGCACTGGCGTTGAAAAGCGATAGGTGTACATAAAATGAGTGGTAATAAAAGAAAATGTTTAACAATTACAGAAAAAGTGAAAATACTAAAAGAGGTAGAAACAGGAATTTAAAAAGAGATATTGCTGCTAAGTATGGTATTGCACCTAACAGTTTATCAACAATTTGGAAACATCTTGATTCAATTTTACAGCAAGATGATACAACAAATAAGAAGAAACGATATAGAGCATGTGTGTACGATAAATTTGATGAAGCAGTTTTAAAGTGGGTACAGTTAATGCGACATAAAAACATGCCTATATCGGGTTCGTTGATTAAAGAAAAAAACTATAGAATTTTCAGAAAAACTAGAACATACTGGATTCGTAGCAAGCACTGGATGGCTGGATAAATTCAAGTAAAGGCATGGAATTATACAGAAAGTTATCTCAGGTGAAAGCGCAGATGTTAGTGACATGGAATGTGTTCAATGGAAATCGATTGTATTAAAAGCTGTTATGGAACAGTTTCAACCAAAAGACATTTTTAATGCGGACGAAACTGGACTTTTCTTAAAGTGCTTACCTGATAAAACTCTGACAAAAATGACAAATGTTTTGGAGGAAAGCATAGTAGGGATGGTATTACAGTTATGATTTGTGCGAATATGTAAGGTACTGAAAATCTTAATCTCCTCGTAATTGAGAAAAGTAAGAATCCACGGTATTTTAAGAATGTGAAATCGCTAGAAGTGGATTATAAATCTAATTAAAAAACCTGGATGACTAGCGATATTTTTGAAGAGTGGTTGCTTCAAATTGACAAAAATATGATGAAGCAGCATCCAAAAATCACTTTATTTGTGGACAACTGTCCTGTTCATCTTGCAACCTCCCAAACAAAATTAAAAATGTACAGCTCTTCTATTTTCCACCTAGTATGACCTCAAAACTCCAACCTATGGATCAAGGGATTATAAAAAATTTGAAATTCCACTATCGCAAACGGATACTACAAGATATTATTAAAAAGATGGGGCAAACTCTAACCGTTGATAAATCAATTAATTTACGCGAGAGTATTACCATTCTTTTCAAAGTGTGGGTTGAACATGTATCAAATGTTACGATCAGAAATTGTTTTGCGAAAGCAGGTTTTTCTGACGTTACACCAGAACTTAACAAATGATGCAGAAGTAGAAGTGTAGGAAGTAGAAGTGCAAGAAGTGTGGAATGTTTTACAGTCTAGCAATACTATGCAAGATACGTTACAAAAATTTTTATAGGTCCATGAAGATGTTGCTGTAGCAGACTATCCATCAGAAGCTGACATCATAATGAAGAAGCAGTAATATCAAAATTTAAAGTGCAACGAAAAATTACGGACCATCTAAGATCCAACATTTAATTCAAGCTTTAAATCTTTCGTTTTATTGTTCAAAATCTACTTGTTTATTTAAATAAATTTATTTTCTACTAACGTTGATTTAATATGATCACAATGTACATATGCAATATGTACATATGTATGTATGTATGTATATCGTAGATCTAACAGAACTGATATCAGTACATAGTACACACTGATATTTCTTTATAACGAAGTTCTCTATATTGCGAAATTTTTTAATAGGCTTTGCAGGTGCGCTATAAAGAAATTTGACTGTATATATAGGACAGGCAGGATAAAGATCTATGCACGTCATTGATTGTCAATGACGTCTTCTATAGCGTGGTTGCCAAAACACGTTTCGAATGACTTTTCATTGAATAAATAAATATTAGGTTATGTTATTTTTCGTAGAGGTTTTCTAATGTATTTATTAAAATAGCGGTAGTCCTCTGAAAATAATGGTGCTCCTAGGAGGTTATAAAAGAAATGAGAGATATATCGAACATAGTGTAAAGTAAAATTTATTTCGTTTTGCAAGTTACATCAAGAAATCTAATTGTTAGTGCAAAAAAGTAGTAGTAGGATACCATAAAATGAGACCAGTTGAAGTAAATGAATGTGCGTTCGCTGATGACATTGTAATAATGGCAAGCACAGACAGCAACTTGCAATATAATGTGGGCATATGGGTCAAAGAACTGGAAGCTAAGGGAATGACAGTTAACATAAAGAAGACGTAGGCCATCGCGATATCCAATGTTGAACGGAAAATATTCATCCAAATTAATAACAACATAGAGCAAGTGGAAAATTACATGTATCTGGGGGCAAACAACAATGAAAATGGAAAGTTGGACCAAGAAATTAGTAATAGGATAACAACAGCCACAAAATCATACCATAGTATGAGGAACAACTTTGTTAGTAAAAGGGAAATCAACGTAAAAGCTAAGATGACAAGTCTACAAAACGATATACCTTCCTACGTTGCTATACGGTAGCGAGACATGGGTACTTACAGACAAATTGCGGAGAAACATACAAGCTGCAGAAATGAA
>JARFOC010082172.1:0-14575 GCA_031763485.1 Osmoderma eremita
CCTAAATAAATGTTCGAAATGTAAATTACGTTAATGTTGAGTAATAATAAATAAAATTATGGGCTTTTTCACTCATTTTTAATTTTTAAAAATATGTTTTTTTTTAATGTTTTACTGTTTTCCTCAAAATATGCATTTTAACTGTCAGAAACTAATGGGACCGGAAGTAATAATGTACAGCTGATTCGACGATTTGGCAACCGTGTATAGAATTCTCATAAGCTCTGTACTGCATTTGGAGGTTGAGACGATCTATAGCATCGTTATGATCAATTGTTCTGCTTGATGACTAGTACCTAAAATGACGTAATTTGGGAATGGAACGCAATTTGGACTTTATAAATACAGAAAAAAATAGGTCTCCCTATCAAATATTATGGAAAAAAAACATATTGTCTACTAGGAACAGTATCTCTATTTATATCGTCTCTGTTATAAACGTTATAAATCTTCCTATAAACTCTCTGTTAGCTGGTCAGCTTTTCGTGAACATAACAAACTGACAAGTGAGTCACACAATCACGCCGATCCAATTTCTCGACGCTATCGTTGTTAGCATTGCGAACAATGTGAAGCTTGCAATGAGTGACGTTTTGCGATCATCAAACGGAACGGTAAGATGATTAATTTGAGCGTTAGGTGAAGCAAGCATATTCGTAACATTTTTATCATATTTCATATCATCATCTTCAAAAATACATCATATTTTTTATCCATATTTTGTAAAATTGCTACTTTAATTTCGTTATTTGCAGAACTCTTCGATACATCTTCGTCACTGTTGATTTTAATTATATTTTTACTCTGAGACACATCGCATGTTATGTCATAATTGAGTGATTGATTTGTATTTTCTGCCGCGCTAGTTTTATTATGGAATTTATTCGCCAGTTGTTTCAAATCTTTTATCAAACTGTCAAATTTTATTTATTTCATTGCTAAATATATTAAAAACTTCTCTTAAATTCGATTTGAGTACAAAATTACCCTTATGACATCTACATCTGTTATTTTTGGGCGTTTTGTTATTTTGAAGCTACCGGTCTGAATATTCGCAGTATTTCAAGTGACAGATGTATCAAAAGTGACAAAATTGCAGCAACCGCTAAAATCAAAATATTTCAGGAACGGGTTCTTTGGTTACATTCACAAGATGCAACTAGGCAACAATTTAAACGGGCGGAATTTTAAACTTTAATTAGCTCAAATATGACATTAAATTTGGAAGTTGCTACAATATAGAGTCACATGAAAACATATAATTTTGTTGCAATAACTTAAATACCCAAATTGTGTGTATTTTATACTGCTCTTAACTTTCTCTTCCAATTTTATTTGATTTCTGTAGTCCAAAATACCGTTCTCTTATTCTTCCTTCGTTCCGAATACTTCTTTTAATAATGACATGATATTAAAAGTCAAATTTTACTTCAATGATAAATTTTTATAACTGATTACTTTCTTCTCTCAAAGCACAAAGCGACGCTTCAATGATGGGACAAACAATTCTCTCAATTTTTCTGAAACAATTGGCCATTATCCCTATTAATATAGCTAATACAGCCATAATTTCCTTTTCAGCAATATTATTTGTTTTACGATCGAATC
The DNA here is from genome assembly GCA_031763485.1 of Osmoderma eremita. Lineage (NCBI taxonomy): Eukaryota > Metazoa > Arthropoda > Insecta > Coleoptera > Scarabaeidae > Osmoderma > Osmoderma eremita. Next base: position 1,609 of record JARFOC010082172.1, read on the forward strand.
CTTTATATTTGGGAATTGGAAAGCTTGATGCTTGGAACCACTTCGATGTTATTTTGACTTCTGAATATGTTCATTTAGTAGTTAGCAATCTTTCTCGAAACTCCTTTTCAATCTAGTGTTCTGTACATAGTGTATGTGTTTCACATTAATAAAGTGTATTTAAGGAAATATTTTTCTTGATTTTAGCAACTTATTTTAGTCCCATTAACTGCTATTATTATTTCACAAAAGAATAGATAGATTGAATAATACAATTATTCATTTCTCCCGCGTAAATCTACCTAGGAAGTAACGGTCATTAAATTTGAATAACAAACATGCATAATACCAATGGCTGTTTAATAGATCTAATAGTTGCAGAATATATTTAAGAAAGTAAGAAAAAATAAATATTAAAGATACCAATGTACAAACTGTGGTTACTCACGCAACAAACATATAGTTGTTATCCTTTGAACCCATTTGTAATGACATTTTTTTTCCATATTTAACACAACTAAACTATATTCTGTTTCAAAAAAAAATCCGCTAATGTAAATAAAGTGTCTATAGTGCAGTTCGAGTTTTGAAGGAAGTATTGCTCTTGTGTAGATCATACCCCACGTTGCCAAATCTATTTAGGCAATTAATTTTCCATATGTTGCCGCTCTGAACACTATAGTAAATTTTATGTTGTCAACTCATAAATCTCAAGCTACGAATTTACCGTGGAAAGATTTGTATTTATGGGTTATGTTCAGTTATATCCTTATACGAATGTTGATGGAATACTGTTGATTATTATACCACAGGCATACCTAACTGTAAAGAAACACACAAGGAAACATCAAAATACAAAACACAAATAAATTACTTTACTCCCCATTATTGCTGTGTTTATTTACAGAAAACATATATGTTATAAATTTACAAATATTTACACATGTATGCTTACAACAAATTAAAAATCATTCCTATAATAAGTGTCTCAAAATAAGTGGTATCCGAAAACCATGAATGTGATAATGATGATAAGGCCGATATGTTCTTTTTTCCAGCTTGTTGGTATTTTTTCTAATTTGCAACTTTGGTAAGACGCATTGTAAAGAATAATGACGGAATGAGCAGGTAAATTGAAAGAGTATTCTTTTTACAAAGAAAGTTGTATTCAGCACCCGGAACAAAGCCTTTTTCATTATGAGCATGAATTAAAGCATATCGTTGGCCACGACCTTAGATGCTGTTAATCTAATACTTAAACCCTGAACGAAAGCTTGACCTACTTACTGTGCTGTCAGTCCATGCTCTTGTTAAAAAATATCTAGTATTCACCCACGATTCATCAGTAACAATAATGTTTCTCCTATCACTACGATATTTTTTAATAACACGTAAATAATCAGGACCCCATCTTATAGTATCATTACGGTCCATCAACATTGCTCTCTTCCCAATTTTTTCAAATGCAAAACCATTGCCAGTTAAGAACCTGCACAGCATACTTCTTGAAAAATTGGGTAAATCTACTTCGCTATTTACTGCAGCTAATATCATGGGTATCGTGGCTGGAATATTTCGTAGAAAAAACTGTAAGCTTTACATCTGACAAGTATTTGAATGTGTTCATCATACACTTGTAAACGAGAATTCTTGCAAATACCTTTATCTTTTTCCTGGTTATAACCTTTGTTGGTTGTTGGTTTTCATTTTATTTACAATTGGAATATACTATTCTTTTGCCACATCCAAACGCTTTACTAGTTTCTTCCACTTCCCCGGAAACATTCATATTTTTACCAAAATATGTAAAGCAATTCAAAATCATTTGCTTTTCTTTTAGCAAATACATTTCTCCCTTTTGCCTTCGCTCGTAGCTTCCATATTTCAAGTGTATAAATTCATAATTTTTGTGCACAGATGTTTTAATTATACTTACAATAAACAACTGGGAGAATACAAGTGACACAAAAGGATAAACCGAAATCAACAGATGACAGGAACACTGTATAATACCAAGCGCCACCAAATAATATATGGCAACAATCCCCGTAATAAAAAAGGATAGCCTTATACAAATACGTATAAAATAAAAAAGAATGGGCATGGTCCATAAGAGCAAGTTCATTTAAAACGAAACGAATTTCTTTTAAAATTGATATTCCTTATAATTCCGCGATCATTTATGAAATTTTTACTATGCTACACATATTTATTTAAAGCAAATTGCGCTTGTTTTATTACGAATTCAGCTTCACTCGCTAGAAGTGCACCTTAAATATAAATATGTACAAGCAGGTAAGTAAGTAAGTATGCACAAACCTTAGGGAACCATACTGCGCGAATTCAATGATCAAGTACACAGGTCCTCCAGGGGTAGTAGAAGCGCCTAGAAGTCGTACAACATTCGGATGCGAAACTTCCTTCAATAATTCATACTCGGAGAGGAGGTCGTTTAGTTCGCCTTCGCGTGCACCTTCTTTTACTGTTTTCACCGCCACGGTAATATGACCTAGAAAGAAAAAGAAGGCGGCATAACAATATCTACCCCTGAAGATCTCGAAGGGCGACATTAATTATTTGAATACAAGCACAGTGCTCTAACTTCACTACAACAAGGAGTTAGGTGTTATATTTATTATGTAAAACTGAAAATTAATAACGGGTGTTTAAAAAGTCCTTACGTCACGGGCATTGGACAGCAAAACGCTAATTAAAAACTATTCAATTTAATCTTAAAGAGAACGTCATTCAAAGTGACACAGTATATTCGGTTATTCGACTTGATAATGGGAACCTACATATTCCCGAAACACGTGTCGTCGAATTAATTAATACTTTGTGCGGGAGGAGTAATCCGAACAGTGTGTTTATTGTGCTGTCCCACAGTTCTTGCAATCATTACTGTTGTTTTAAACTTGACCTATGTCAAACAAATTGTAATTTATGACATTTAAGAATATATGGTATGGATCTCTTACATATATGCATTTCCCAGTTCATAGCCGCCTGGAACTTAAAGACTTTTTGAAGAGGCATTGGAAACATATGATATGGATATTTAATATATTTTCATGTGTTAAATAAAGGAAATCCAAAATTTAGGTGTTAACTGTGGATTTGTTTTGTGGGAAACGTTTTTTCTGCTAACAAGTCTAAAACATACAGCGGCTGCACAGAGGATCAATATTTTCTCTCGGTGGAAGCTAGAGTTTACGTATCGCGTACAAAACAAATAATTCTTTAAATAACCTTTTAGAAAATGCCAAAGATAAAATTGAGGTACATCAGAAATCAGGAATTTATGAAATAGATTGTAAAGAATATAATGTAACACATATTGGGCCAACGAGGCGACCAATTTTAACACGTTTTAAAGAGCGCATTGCTCATTTTAGAGGTGGTAGACCAGAAAAGTCTAGTGTTACCCAGCATACTCCACAAACAGATCACGGCATGTCAACGGACAATCTTAGGTTAGTCAAACAAGTCCTTAATCTCAGAGAATTGGATAGCTACGAGACAAGCTATATTGATAAGATTAAGGGCCAAATTATGAATTCTGACAAAGGACCCATCCCGTATTCTAGATTATAGGAACTCTTAGAATAAATTGTACGGCAAGTGTAAACGATTGTAATATTCATAATTGTGGTGTTACAGATTTAGATATTCATGTTTACCGGTAATATGCTAATTGCATCATTGTATTTGTTTATGCTTGCTTCATAATCCACAATTTGTTGCTTGTCTTCCATTGTAACAATTTTTAGTCATTGTAATTAATTTGATCTGCTTTGTTGGATAGTATTATTATTAAGTGGATTGTCACGGTTCAATGAACATGACGAAGTACGCTTATTGAACCGGTACGATTTGGTAGTATATATTGACATACATTGTAAACCAGAAGGTAGTGTTATTCAAGTGGTGTTCTGTGTGGTGCACATCTCCCAGAGTGCTACGTCTAACATTATCTTCCTTTGTAGATTGAGGATGGCCGAAATACGTATCTGGAGTGCTTCACTCATCAATGTTGTAAGAGAATTTAAATTTTTTACTAATATCTTTTGTGGGAAATGTTTTTCTGCTAAAAAGTCCAAAATATGCAGCGGTTGCACAGAGGATCAATACTTTCTGTAAGTAGAAGCTATTTTATTGAAAGAACGGCCCCTGTTGCAAAGTTTATCCTATGTACTTACGTACATTGCATACTAGCAAATTTACCTAAAAGCGGTGTATTCTAAACCAGACCTCACGTAATAATATTACATGCAGCTCAGGGTTTTTAATTTTAAAGAAAAGAATGGAACTAGTATGTAAACCAACCTAATATAGTTATTGTAGATATTTAGTAAATTTACTTAATTTAAGTGCTTAAATCAATGTTATTTATTTTTTTAAATTACAAATACCAGTAGTAGGATCTAAAAGAAAATCTAAAAAGGGTAACACACTCGGATGTGAATTGTTAAATAACTATACAGGTTGCTAGTTCTTATTTCTGAATTCTAAAGAGAGGAAGTACATTAAAAATGGAATCGATTCACACAATACATTATTAATGAGTAAAAATGGTCTAAATGAAGGTAGGTTATCCATCACCCTGTCAATCAGGGTGCATAGTAAAGTTTTTGAGCTTATTCGAACTTCATTCTATAATAAATCTCTATATTCATATTTTATTACTATTTATGTATTACTCATGCATGATATTCTCAATTAGAACGATAAAATGTGGTAATGTCAATTATTGTACATAATTGATAAAAGCTCCAGGGTGGTTATTTGGAAAGGGACTCTTTTTAGGCTCAGTACGAATATACAGAGTGATTGTCTTTTAATCACCCGATGTTACACGAAGTCAGTGCTTCTAAAAAGTAACGCGCACAGATCCCAACCAAACGATACGGATCATTAAAACCTCGATGGAGCGAGCTCGTAGCATATGTGAACCTACTAAGCTACATGGGCAAAAGCGATATTTGGAACAAGCTCTTGTTGGCAACAAACCGAAATCAAACGCGTGGAAAACCCAAGTAGAGACAACGGCACCAGACAGGGCGCAACACTACCAGTTAGCACCGATTTTCTACTGTTCATCCCCCAGGTAACTAACTGTGTTGGAAAACTCTTGGAAGAACACGACGTCAAAGCATTTACTGCCCTACTGAAAAACTCCAAGAGAAACTACGATCAGCCAAGGGTTCCACTCCCTTCGGTAGGTGTCTACCGTATTCAATGCAACGAAGCATTTCGACCCGGATAACAGAGCACCAAAGATGTTGCAGACTCGAGCACATCAAAAAGTCGGCCATCACGGAAGACTCACTACGAAGGCACGAACACATTAGAAAATTCGGTAACACAGAGATCTCCACACGCAATTACTACACTTGTTTATATCGGGAGGAATTTGAAATATATAAACATAAAACCACTTTTAATCGAAAAGAGGAAGATCCGTTGATCAATAACATCTGCACTCCGATTTTGAATAAAACCAGCAAGCTACGACACTCGAACCACAACACCAGACAGAACACGGACCGACATTGGAACACATCCGGAAGCCACCCAAACGGAAGCAGCGAACCAAGCAGCGCACGACCGCCTTCGTAAGTTGGTAATAGGTAAGTAAAAGTAAGTGAGATATATAAGAATAAATTTATGAGTATTTATTTTTTCCTGTTTCTGCCTTAAATTTTCCAATGCGTTGCGGCGTAGACGCATTTAGCTTAAATGGTAGGATGAAGGACATAAGGTGCCTACCCTAGTTGAGATGCGAATTCATCATCACGATAATAACTCGCCTTCAACAAGCTAACGACGCTCTCTGTCTATGGGCCACTCGATGGAGAATGGGGATGAATTCATCCAAATGAGTAACAGTTGAATTCTCGAGAAGACTACGCGACCCGAGTGACCACATCCGAGGCGAGAACACTAGGGTACCCTGGAGCCTCGACGTCCAATATCTAGGTATTTAGTTCGACCGTCGACTTACCTGGTCAAAACAATTAAATGAGATTCGAGATCGATCCAGAAAATCCCGCAACATGTTACTGCCACTCTTAGAGCGGAGGAGTTCTCTTCACCTAACAAACAAATTGCTGATTTACGAAACCTTCCTCACGCCGGTCCTGGCCTATGGTGCGTTAGTGTGGCCCCCCGTGGTCAGAACTAAGATTCTTCGGAACACGACCCTACAGCTGATCGTAAGTGCCCCTTATTTCGTCAGGAACGAGCAGATTCATCGAGATCTTAAAATACCAACTTTTTCTGAGCTTCTAAATGAAACATTAAGTTCTGCCTTGGGGCGAGCCTAGCGTAGCGAAAATCTCTGTGTTCAGGCGGTCGTCGTTCCCCCAAGATCGACCAACCCCTTTGGTAAGAACGAGACGCCCGGCTGATCGTATCGAGTTGGTTCAGTAGGGCTTCCTCCAGCCGTGCGACGACCGCTCTCGTAAGTTTGTTTAGATAGATTGGTACGAGATAATAACAATAAGTATGGAAGAGAAATAAAATAAATTTATGACTGTCTTTGTTTTTTCTGTTTTTACCCTAAATTTTCCCATGTGTTGTGAAGTAGACACATTTAGTTTAAATGATAGCGTAAAGGACATAAGGTTGCTACCCTAGTTGTGATGTCAGTTCAATGTTCAATGCACTTAGCACCACACATCAGACGACCATTGGAGTATCAAGATCGTTCGAAGATTCCAACCGCATCGAAACGTCGATTTAGAACTCGACAAATCAAGGACCGCGGCCTACCAGCCTGAAAAAACCGTTTTGTGTCCTAATGCAGAGACCTAACACTGCGGCCTTGAGGGCTATTGTATCACTATATTAGGTTTATGTAAGTGCGTATTGTGCGCGCCCGTGTGTGTATGTGTGAAGTGTATGGCTTGTTATTCTTGCCCCTCGCCGCCCTGAAAGGACGGCAGTGTTGATTTATCCTCAATACTGAAGGATACCGGGAGACGTATCGACCATCCTTGCTACAACCGATCTTTATAAAAATCGATAGCCGCAACGGAGATTCGTCCCATCGACACCCTCCACATATGTTTAGCGCTCTTACCACTGCGCTATCCCGGCAGACCGGAAAATCGTAATGTTAGTACAAGCCTACTAATATTTGTACTATAAAAATATTGTACAATTGAGGCACAACATTCAATTAAACAGTGAAACAATGTCAACTCGGTTTTTTTTCGTTCATATCAACATCTCAGCGGAGAAAAACAAAATGCCTTAAAGCAGGAGGAATCTAGAATATCCATAACTTGAATGTTGATATAACTGTGAATACTAAGTACTAATCTTTGAAAGAGTTTTCGGATAGACATTTTTGTTGACATGATCAAATTTTATATTAATATATAATAGTAGACGACTAGACGAATAACGAACTTGGTAGTATATATTTGTTTGGTCGACTAAAAAAAGACTATATGCGATCTGAATTTTGCCAATGGAATTCACCATTGTCCATGTTCATAGAATTATAATATTTGGTATGATATAATCCTATTAGAAGACTTACGAATTGAATCCAAACGCATAGCAGAGGAACTGGACACGAGTATGTATTTATCTCCACACGAACATGAAAAATGTTGCGAAATGCTTGAATTCTGATCAAAAGCTCGACCGAGTTGTGACGTCGAAGGAAATCTGCGACCTTTATGAAGAAAATTCCTGAAAGTTTTGGGATCGGCTTGTTACTATGTACGAAGCTTGGGGAAATTACTATGATCCAGAGGCTAAATAGCTGTCCAAAGAGTTTAAAAATCAGACATTTGCTTCAGTTTTCTGCGACAAAATGGACCAAATGATGGATAATTTGGTACAGGGTAGGAGTACCACGGGGAGCGTATTATACTGAGTTACTAACACAGTACGTCAGAAAATGTAAAGAAAAGCCACGGAAGACTTGCCAAGGGAGTGCCCCTGTATCAAGACAAATCTCCTGTCAACATGTCGTTGATTTTGCAGCAAAAGAAGTCAGAAAATTGGTTTTGGATTGGTTGACCACCCATTATATTCTCCGAACTTACCACCGCCAGACTATTTTCCTCCCTAAAACTCAAGAAACATTCCACGGAACCACAAGTGCCGTTTCCGAAGTGGTTTCGAAGTTAAAGATTTCCTTAGGGGTCTTACAATTATTTTATGAACGTTTTGGTAAATCTGTAAGTTGTTAAGAACAGCATAAGAAACTTGGATACTCAATTAGATTTATTCTATTTTTAGTTCAGCGGAACATAATTCACTTATTAGACCTGTGTACTTCAGTTTATAAGTCTGTGAAAACGCATCCGTGTTCGTAAATATTTATAACATTCTTCGTATAGCGTTATTAGTTTAGATAATCCTCATTTATTCATAGTAAAGCTATTTCCTCAAATCTCTTGCCATTACTGCGTAACGACAATATCTTGTTACCACCTTTAGTGTAAACATTCTTTATGCCCCAGCATTACTCACAGGAAAGAGGTTTCGCGCATTTATGTAGCGAATCGAGAACGTATTTGTTTATGATCCTGTTGTATTTTATTATTTGATTACTAGTTTATTTCACAGTTTCAACCACCGTAAAGTTTACTACCGGACACAGGTCCTTAAATTAAATTCGAATGTTCCGACAACACAGATTAGGACGTTACACCGTTACCCTATTGTAAAGTTCAGACAGCGCTCACTGCCTACCCCGTATTCTGTTATCTGGGCTACATGGAAATATAAGTTTATTTACGAAATATTTAAATACCCATGTATTCAAGGTGAGGCCGCCTCTACCAAATTTCTTTGTAGAAAAATGCAAAACCAAAAATCAGTTTCAATTTGGCCTTGAGCCAGTTAATTCGCATGTTTCAATTTGGTCTTTGAGCCGCTCAACTTAATTTGCACGGGCAGTGATTCTGTAAATGTCATAACTAAATTTATTTCCTTGTGCACCTATCTTTATATACTTAACCTAACATAACACTGGTTAACAAGATTTTTGTCCTAAGCACAACAATGCATACACTTTTGCCTGCTGAAATCAATTATGTTTTCAGAATTTCTCCATCAAACTTAGTTTTTATGTTCCAGGATATTCGCTTATGCATGCATAGATATGTAGTATACGAGAACATATCTTGACAGTTATTTCAGTTGTCGGCTAGAGCTCGGTTAATGTTTGAACATGTCTTGACGTGTTAAGACCTGCATTTCCCATTCCTAGATAGCATCTCTTGTTATTTCAGTTGTCGGTTAGAGGTCGGTGAATGAACATATACGCTGACGTTAACGTTTTAAAGAGTGTTGCGTTGTGGTGCGTTCAAGCTATTGTAGTGAAACCCCGAACATTTGATCACCTGTAAAGATGCCAAGGAAATGTGTAAACCACCCGAACTCCTTTTACTACATTTGCGGCGAATTGACATTTAAATATCAAAAACTTAAAAAGTGCTATGAGCAGTATTTCAGGTGTAAAGTAGGTGATGAAGACAAAAGCTGGGGTCACCATATTTGCTGAGTTACGTGAGTCAGACCTTTTACAGCGTGGGGAAAAGGTAAACGACATATGTCTTTTGCTATTCCTATGATTTGGAGGGAAACATCAGATCATATTACCGATTGCTATTTTGGTCTTACAAATACAAGTGGTATGACTTCTAAATCCAAACATACTGTAAAATATCCTAATATTTCATCTGCACTGAGACCAGTACCTGACAGTCCGGAATTACCTGTGCCTAAACCTCCGCAAAACAGGACACTAAGGGACGATGAACGTGCTGATCATACCAAGGCAAATGGAGCGCTGCTATGTTAGCAGACTATTGCTGGACGCTGAAGGGAGATGTTTCTGATGCAAAGTACAGCCGAAAGTCATATTTCATCACATTTTCCAAGAAAATATATCACTTTGTACGTCATTCTTCCTTGATTTATAAACATATTATAATATATACTTTCACAAAATTTCATTGCTTTGTCACTCTGAAGCCCTGCCTGATAGAAAAATTCTGAAAACAGATATGAAGTAAGTGTAAAAAGTACTACCAAGTTCACCCACTTCACCTCCTGGGACAAAATAAATCTGGAATTTTGTTGACGAGTGTAATTTTTCCTAAGCAGTGTTAAGTGTATTATTTACGTCAAGGAAACACAAGTGATTTTAATCCTTAATTGGAAATTTATAATCCTTTCAAACCAGGAGCAATTCGTACATGGTCCTTTGAGCCGTATGCCACAACTGTTTTTAATCCTTCAAAAAAAAATTAAATCCATAACTCCTTTAGACCAGGAAGGATTCGTACATAAGCCTCAAAAGAAATTATTTTGGATAAAATTTCGTATTGAAATATTGTAACAATTTATACGGTAGGCTATGTATGTATTAACACTCCCTGGTATGTTTGAGCGGACAGATAAATGAGCCTAAGATGTTTTAATAATGTAAACTTCATTTATATTTCAGAGGAGGTCCGTAAGGAAAAAAAACGGCCTCCCTCAATTTATTTCCATTATTCTGACATTCGTTGTAAGTACGAATAAAAAGTTGCCTTACGCATTTCTTAATATATTAGATACATTCGCTGCCTTGTAGAAATATAAAGATTACATGAAAATAAATGAGCTCCATCAATTTCGCTAAATTCGATGAAATATTCGCTTTTTTTTATTTCGACACGTATACAATATGTTTAGCTGAATATGTATCTGAAATGATTAACGACACAATCAATTCATTTCGTCCTACATTTTTTTTTACTTCTTCTTTTTCTACTTAGATTTTGTCCCTCTACTAACTTACTTTCTCTCAAAAGAATATCATACGAAAAATTATTCATTATATGTACCTTGTACCACTTTTGTGTAGAAAAAGGTAACAGTTGAACGTAGATTTCCCAGAGTCTTTTTTTTTTGGTAACTACGTCCTTTTATCAATTTAGCTACGGGTACTCTAGTTTTAAATGAAAACATTCGAATGTATTTTTAACTACTTTGGATGTAATACTTTGTTAATTCGTATTTCCCTTCCTACTATCTTTACAAATATTGATGTAATTGCAAAAATAGAATAAAACACATAAATGTTCAAAAGTCTTCTCTTATACCATTAAACTTACTAAAATCCTTAAGCAGCCCCTATCAATTAAGTTATCAATTCCTAGTGGACGACTCGTAGAGACATATAAAATTAATGCTGGCTTATCCTAATTTTATAGAAAGTCGTCTCGGAATGCTTATACGGGCTGATAAGCATGCAGAAAGACACTGATGGATGTTTTATGTTCAGTTAGGCTATTGATTGCGGTAGCTGGGGCATAGGCAAATAGAAGGGATCGGAGAAAAATGTAGCAACGTCATTGATGGTTTTAGGGAGACTCCATAATTACATTGAAGAACAGTAATTCTTTGTCATTCCAGGAAATGTTTGCTGACAGAGCAGGTGTGGCCTAAAGCTCTTCCTTTTATCTAAATTGGACTTCAATTGTATTTAAAACTGAAATAATTGGATTTGCGCTAGCCATATGTTGGTATTCTGTTTATTATTATTCTGATGTTGGCAGGATTACCTGTAGCAAATAGAGGTAAATATGTAAATGTATGTCCACATAAAAAATGATGTAATTTAAATCTTTATTTTGTTGTTTTTAATGTTAAAGGTAGATCTCCTTTACTTTTGCATACATTTTTATTTCATATATGTGCCCGTAAATATCAGGTAACCGAATAAGCTTTTTATATAAGGTAGAGTGCAATGAATATTTTTTTAATTGTTGATCGATGGCAATTGTTTGTTATCTATCATTTACTTTAGTATGAATCTTTCTTTTATCAGATACATACACATTTTGTGTCTTTTTGTTTACTTCCTGGTTTTAAATAATTGAAAATGACAACGAATGAAACTTGAATTCGAGGTTGTTTACTCTATGAGTACAAATTCGGTACCAAAGCTGCAAGTGCCCCAAGGGCCGCTTAAAAAAATACGGTTTGGCATTAGTAGCAACAGGCACTCCCCATCACACACCGATGAGCGATTTAGCATGCAATAACCTTTTTATTAATTTTAGATATATCGAAATGAAAATAGAGATAAACAGAAGAAGCAAACCAGCAATTTGCCAGCAAAGGACATACATTATGAGCTTCGATAGTATTTAGCACGTTGAGAATTTATTTGTCGAAAGTTTCAATTCTTTAGTGCAAAAAATGCCTTTCAAATATAGGTAACGTATTTATTTATTTTCAGAATACTTACTTCAACATTTTGCTGTAAAACAGTCACCTGCGTTCTGTTAATTTAAAAAAACTAGGATTTCTACTAATTAAATGAAAACTAAATATTTATATGAACATTTAACTTTTTCACGTTTAAACATTTTCCATCTACATTTATTACTTGACCTGTTTTTAATTTACAATTTTTCACTCGATGAAGTTTTCGCTTTCATCCTTGCCATCGCCATTTATTGAAAGGACACACGAAGACCGGGAATAACTTTGCGGCTTTTGCCTAGAATTATTTCATCAAAGGGCAATCGCTCCTATTCCTTCTTAAACGAATTCTCAGCATTCCTACTTTGAGTTGATTTTACGCAAAATATCATTATCCAATTTAGTTTATTGATTAAAATTCTCTGTAAGTATTTCTTGATAGTAACATTTCCAGATTATATTTTTCAATACATCTTTAGTTTTTTGATATTCTAAATATGGCATTACATTATTTATTACGTCAAAATAAGTAGTTTGTCATTTAAAACAGTCCAATGACCGATACCTAATTCACTAGCGATTTTACGCATTGGTATTGTTGAATTTGTTTCACCAACGCGCAGATTCATCCCGCAGATTCATCCCGCTGATTTGAAGCTTTAATAATTTAATTTTTGAATTTAGAAGTGTACGGAATTGTAGGGGCTGGCGTTTCTTACACTTCTTCGTTTATTAAATAATAGAACCAGGACACTACTTATCA
>JARFOC010082183.1:0-41560 GCA_031763485.1 Osmoderma eremita
AGGTTAAGCGAAACTCGAAAGACATTCGGTGCCGGACTTGAGAATGGGAATCCACGTATTCCCGAAACACGTGTCGTGCCGAATTAATTTAATACTTGTGCGGGAGGAGTAATCCGAACAGTGTGTTTATCGTGCTGCGGCACAGTCCTTGCTATCTTTACTGTCCATTAATAATCGTATTCTACCCTTTTTGATCTCAAAGACGCATATTTTCGGCTTTAACGCCTTATACATGTACAGATTTTCCTTCAAAATTCTGAGATCTACTTTTACAGCTTTTCTTTCCTTTATTTGATACTACAGTCTACAAGTAAAATCATGCATTTGTCTTTCTTCAATAGTTCGAGATATTCATTGTTTTGGCAACCGTCAAAGGTTTACAAAATAAAAACTGTGTCTTAATAACTCTCTCCTTAAATATTTCATTTCAATAGCTCGAGTTACTTCGGTTTAATTTAAGTTCTTGGCAACTGTCTATGCATCCATGTTCGGAGTTTAGAAGGTATAAAATTAGATTTTCGTTTTGCAAGCCCTCTACATAAAGATTATTTTCGTCAATCTAAATACACATCAAGACTATGTACGATATAAATCTAGAACGACACAACCATTTATACGATGCAAGTTTCAATAGTGATATTTTCTTAATATTATAAATAAGGAAAATATAACAGTACAATTCGAATTACATTGTAAAAATCACAGATATATATGTTATATTCTAAAACAGAGGTCGGCAAGGCGATAGTTCACTTGCGCATTTACTAAATCCCCACCCTGATTGGACCCAATCGTCTCCCACACGTATGAAATATTCGTTTATGGACCAAGTGATATTAAATTACAGCGAGAACTGTAACTGGAAGAATTGTAACAATTACAAGTCAATTAAAAAACAATTAGAAAAATATGTTTTCTTTTCACTACAGTTGGATGGATCCACGTAAATAACAAATACTTCAAGATTGGTACTTTGCCTAAGAATGATTTGACAATTTGTCAGTAAAAAAAAAGAATTGGATCTATAGCGCTCTGTAAGCGGAATCTTTTGTTTCCTGCATTTATTTAATACGATTGCTTTATACACCAACAAGCTCTTCGGGACAAAACTATAACAATGTAGCAAAAATGATTAATTCTGTTATAAAATCAAGATTGTTTAAGTTACATTAGGTAGACGATGAGTCATTTCACGGATTTTGTACTGATGTGGTAAAGGTAAAACGCTGTAGCTATTTGTTGATGTTCTGCCCGAAAGAATTTATTACGTCAGGTGGACAGTATTGCCAACAGAAAACCAACCAGAAAAAAAATTTAATCGGTAAGTTCGAAAGCCCTACAAGTACTAAATTTGACATTTCGAAATAAGATAGCCATTTTGTGTAAAAAAAATGTACCCTCATCGATTCAGCATGAAAACAGCAATATTTACTTAAGCGTTAACGGAGTGTTACAGGTTGGCTACGCAGTAATGGGGAAAAAACTGTACATGCCTGTGACTCATACGGTTTTTCATCTCAATGCAGTTTAAAAATAATTCTTATTTTTATTGTTTTTGTTTTTATTTTTTTATTGTTTTTATTATATATCGATGCAGTTGGTAGTTTACGAGTACAGGGTTCAGTTCGTGTGTATTCTTAATTTTCCTCGTTTTTCGGCCATTTTGATTTAAGAAAAAATATGTCTTAGAATGGTAATAACAATGGCGGTAGCAGGAAAAGACAAAATAATGTGGATTGTTGGAAACAGGACAAAATAAGAATAGTACGTTAGCGAGGTCGGGAATGTTTCTAGCAATGGAAAACCAGTTGAAGCAAAGATGCGCATTTTTTTACTTACATATTAACGGTTGTTTAATATTTATAAGATGTAAAAAATGCATGCGGCAGTTTACTGAGGAAGAAAAAAAAAGGAAATAATATCTTATACGACGGTAGACCGAAAAACGAGTAGCATACATATTTGCAGGGACTGTTGTTAGTCAAACCCATGCAGGGACATCGAGCAAGAGGTACTGCGCTATTTTAACTGTTTGCTAAGTAACAATAAAATAGAATTTTCGTTTGCAAGCAGGCAATTATAGGTCTTCATGCTATATCACGTTGGCAAGTTCAGCAATTGAACTCTCTATTTCTAGGAGCAAAATCTCCAAAGTCGTTTTCAGTTAAAGTTTCCAATTACTGCTCTAAATATTTAGGTGCATCTTTTTCTAGTGAAATATCCGGAGTTACAAAATTTAGTGAAATACGAATTCTATCTAAATTATTATAATCAAAATTACAATCTTAGGTTTGGAAGATCACAGGTTGATGTCTGCTCGGAGCATAAATCTTTGAACTCGGCTTAAACACGGTAACCTTAACGATAGCGCAAAGAGAGTAGTTGCAGCGGAATTCATAGCTCAAGGGTCTGCGTAAAAATTTTATTTAATAAAATGAAAGAAGTGCAAATTGTGTAATGAACGAGTAGAGGTAATGAGGGTATCTAGTGACTGCCTATATACAAAAAAATTCCCGTTCTGGAGATATTTTGCTATAGACAGCTGTGGGTATACGTATTTGAAATACATAATCTGAAAAAAAAACAACATTTTTGTACCTACCAATAAGGCTAAACTCGAAATTTTTACGGGCATTGAAAGCGACCAAGCGATTTAACAATATATACCACTACCTTTTATTAATAAGACATTTGTTTTTGTCCTTTGACGGACTTTGGTGTATAAAGCCCGTTTGACACGATGCTTGATTTATCCATTCAACTCCGTTTCCAGCAACATTTTCACTATATTTAATTGTCCGCTTCCAGCTACATACGAAAGTACACTCCTCCAATTTTTATCACAATCATTAGGATCAATTCCGTTTTCCAGCAACATTTTCACTATATCTAATTGCCCTCTTTCATCTGCGTACGAAAGTACACTCTTCTCTCTTTTGTCACAATTGTTAGGATCAGCCCCGTTTTTCGGCAACATTTTCACTATATTTAATTGCCCTCTTCCAGCTGCATACGAAAGTGCACTCCTCTCGTATATACTATGCTAGAAAGACGACCTAGTGTACTTCATAGATTTGATATATATATATATATATATATATATATATATATATATATATATATATAACTATTGCAATACATTAGCGGAAAAAATGCAGGGTCAAATTTCTAATTAATCTAGATGTATATCTCTCCTTTGTATAAATAAACCTTCCAAAATATATCATTTGTCTTTTTTTAGAGAATTTTACTGTCACCTCGAAAGTTTTTAAAAAACAATATTGCGCCTTTTCCTTCTAAAAGGTTGCCGACCTTTGTTCTACAATACTAGCATACCATTCCCTGATATAACTAATATAAAAGTTTGTAATAAAAATTTTCAATATTCAATATCCGTATGAGCGCAGGAGAAATCAAACAGAGAAAAAACGAGTCGTACTTCGTTTCTTGATTTAGATAATTTATCGATAAATGAACTTTGCTCGCGTAGAATCCTAAGCGAGCAAAGTTCATTCAGTAATCACACAGGCTATTCCCCCATTTTTTTTTCAGTATCTCTTCGGGTCTTCCCCATCAATTGCTTTACCTATATTTTCTGCGGGGATGGCGTATTCGAGCTTTTGCTCGTAAACGCTAAATTAGCAGGTACACTAAACACATTAATCTGTATCTGTACATCGTTACTGAAACAAAGTCAAATTAAGAAAAGTTTGCGGCCGAGTGAGATGGACAGTGAGGTGAGCTTTCTGTTTCGATCATGCTCAGTTTACTATATGGATATCATATCTGGGGATATGGGGAGCGTACTAAAGAATATTAATTTGTTAAAATTGATCATATGGAGTGCATTTACGGTTATTCTTTAAATAAACCCGATTTATATTTCGGAGGTTGCAGATATTCGACTTGATCGGCGTGACGCGTTTTAAAAAGCAATGATTTGTCGTTCCCGATGCGAGTGTAGTAGCATATAGCAAGTAGTAGCATATAGCATATGGTAGTAGTATATAGCAGTAGTAGATGTATATACTTCAATGACTAAACCACTTCCTTATCCTTGTTTGGCTTTGCTATCTTCATTAGTAGATTATGCAGGGACGCCTTTTCCACCAAGTAATCGTTGATGCCATACTTTCCCTGCTTTTTCAAATCCTCCAAGGTGTCGAAAATCGGCAACCAGCTGGAGTTATAGATATTGATGTACATGGTAGCCTAAGATAGCAGAAGACAAACAAAATTGAATTAAAATATATTAATTGAATTAATTTAATTAACTATTTGGAATTTAAGTTAAAAAATATCCCTACCACCTTGTTGTGTAAAGAACTCTGAATACGCATTTCGGCAACTAAGTTGCCATCCTCAGCAGAAAACCACTAAAGAAAAAATATAATGTCAAGCGTAGCACTCCGAGAATAATCCTGTTCTTAGAGTGTTTGATAGTGGCGTTCTAAGAACAGGATTGTTCTCGGAGTGCTACGCTTGACATTATATTTTTTCCTTTGTGGTTTTCTGCCGAGGATGGCTACTTAGTTGCCAAAATGCGTATTCAGAGTTCATTACTCAACAAGGTGGTAAGGGGTATTTTTTAACTTAAATTTATTTGAAGCCACCGTATCCTATAACTAACCTACAACTATTTGGAAGATTAATTTTATTTTGGGAACAAATTCAATAAGTTCCGTTTGTTCAGGAACAACATTGACTACAAATTAATATTTATAATCGGCATTCAATCACTTAGAAATTTTTGTTAAAAATTTTAACCGCTACATACATATATACAAACTACACACCATTCACTTTAAGAAAATAGCGTTCGGCAAGATACGCTTATATTTTTGACGTTTGCTATTGGCTAGTACTTAAGACAAAATTACACATGGCGAAACAAGCTGTTTATACGAAATTTATGTTGGATAAAATGAAATGTTACTGGTCGCTACGTTAGTTGTCAAATTTCTTCGAATTATCAACATAAAAAAAGATATTTGAAGTAATTTGTACATCGTTTTGCAATTGTGATAATTGTAGCTATTAAAAAAAAAGAATTATTAAAATGTCTCATAGAAGTCTGATATCTAGAAGTCAATATCTGAAATAAAATTGTTTTCATTTTTTGTTTGAATTAAATAACTGAAATATAACAGAACTGACAACTTACTTTCAAATTACCCGCCATTATTTAATCGAGTTAAATTTTGACAGTATTATACGGACCCCGATTTCAACACTATCTACTATATTCTTAAAGTGAATGGACTTTAGTGTTGGGATGAACGTAGCTTTCTTTGGGATTTACCGCTAAGGGTGAAGCGTTGTAGGTTACATTTCAATTTTTTAAACAATGAAGTACTTATTGGCAATTTTTTAATAAATATCTATAAATGATCTAAATTATTTTTTATTTCAAATCCGGATGTTACAACATTTGAACATACACCGGATACCGTTTGATGAACCCCAGCGGTTGATACATCAAAAAGTATTCACCGGAAACAAATATGAAAATTTTGTAGTATGCCAAGAGCGACTTGGTGCAAAATATACACAAGTCTCTAGCACCAGGACCGCATTAAGTTTAACTGGCCAATATCAAGTCAATCATTCATAATAAGACATTCATCAAAATCAAGCACTTTTAACCAAGCATTTTAAAGCCACGTCACCTAAAATTACTATTTTTCAGTGATATAGTGGCATAACTAATCAAGCAGTGTGATAAACTTCGTGGCAAAACACACAGTTATGAATTCAATTGACTCAACTGAATCGGTATAATAGGAATATGATGTACTACTGCAATTGAATACTAATTTTATTAAAAAAATGAATACGTAAAGTATTCATATATTCTAACCTGGAGGACCGGAAAATTATTTCAATGTTGTTGCTAGTAAGTTGGGCAGTATTAAAATATGATATAAATAATTAAACAAGGAATGGAATGACACGCATATTAATCAAAACAAAGTAAAATTTATGATATGCACACTAAATAAAAAATAATAATGCACCTTAAAAACGTTATATTTTAAGAAATCCAAAGAAACTAGATTATAGCAAAATCAACACCCGTGTATACAGAGCGTTAAGGGCTAGTAACTTAAAGAAAATTTAATTTTCTATGTGAATATAATGATTCTACTCCAACCATAAGAACTAGATACAAAGATGAAAGTAATTCTTAAAAAGGTACTAAATACACATTCTTTCCAAACTTTACTAAAAGCAGATTTTATACGACATTAAAACTATAAAGAAAATTTTTTATGGAAATAAGAATAACTTAATTTCAAAAAAAAATTCAAATGTCCATGCTATAAAATAAAATAACTGCAATAAAAAAACTGTTTTTTTCGCCCTGTAAAATGAATTCCTAGAAGTCAAATTCCGGGTAACAATAGGCGATGAATTTGTAGCACCTACCAGGTTGCAGTTCTATTGTAGCGAAAAGGCGGACTATTACAGACTACACCCTATCATTCCCTAAGAGGTTGAAAGCTAATCGGGGAGACTATTATTTTTATATTAAGGCGTTACACCACCTTGAAATTAAAAAAAGAAGTGAAAAGTTTTTTTCCTTCATTTATTACTTGTGTAAGAATATGTTGTTAAGAATATCTTTGATTCAAGTATTTTTTTGCTTCATTGAGAGCGCCACTTTTCGTATATGACACGTTAGTTGTGTTTAAATTCCGTTAGATGGTTTCATATGCAAAGCTGGAGCCATTGTACTCCTCTCGTATGTCATCATAGGAAAATTACTGACGCGTATGGCCGGATGATCCACTTGCAGTCGGATCATTTATATAGAAGGCCGTGATAATAACAATTGACTTTGTTCAGATTGATGATCTGAAATGGCGGTGCTGCTGTTGCCATCTCGTATATAGTTGAGTTGCATCCTATATTGCCGCCAGTTTATTCAACAATGGATAGTGTTTGCTAATGATGCAAGTATTAAATTTAACCATTATACTGAGTAGCATACAGAGCATCAATAGCTGACGCAAGAGCGCAGGAAGAGATAAAAGAGGCCAGAAACCTTAATAGAATAGTTCAAAAAGAGTTGGAGGACACCTTTGCGTCCATGGAGGGACCAATATATGGACCAGCAATAGCTGGTTTATTAAAATAGGACTAAAAGCAGCATAGAAAAATTCTTCTTTTTTCGAAACGCCAAGGTGTTCCCTTAAAGTAAAACAACTACAACTTCCCCCATTCTTGCACGAACGTTCCCGATGTAAATACATAGACTACACGATCGTACCCCTCAACATACTGTATACAAAATTATATTCAAACAGAACAAGCGAAAACAAAAACTAAAAACACATGTCCGTGAAAGACAAAAAAAAAGTGATCCTGTAATTATTGCTCACGGGATTTAACTTGGGAAATAAAAAACAACTGCCAGTTTTTATGTACAATTTCAGAAGAACGCGGCATTCTAATTTGATTTAGATATAACCTGAAGTCATCCCATGTAAAAGTTAAGAAAGTAATAAATGTTCTCGTACTAGATTTAGAACCGGCTAAACCGTGCCGCATATTTTTTTTTAATTGATGGATGATATTATATTACACATAAAAATTATGCAACTTACATTACTTAATTTCCAAAATTCCACGTATCTGGGTTCAAAACTAAGTTCTAACTCTTTTACCAAGCCTGTCCTTCTATCCTGTAAATAAACAAAGAACATACATTTCGCGAATAAGCCTACATTTTAATTACAGATAGGTTTAATGGAGCACTATGGGTATTTCTAAAAATTCCCCTTTTTCGCATTTTAAACTATTTTCCATAGCTTAGTATGCAAAGAACTTAAACAGCTGTTTTTATTTAAAATTTACAGAAACAAGTAAAAGTAAACATTGATTTTTGGACAATATATGATTATTTAGTATTTTGTTTAGAAAAGGGTTATAAAAACTCACCGTTTCATCAATCCCGGGTTTCTGAGGTGCTAGCTCTTCTTTCATTGGAGTTAGTTTTATAGTTACAACATGGCCAATAGAATAGTGCTCCTTGAGTTCGTCTATCGAATCGTTCGCTACTACGGAGCCTTCGTTCAATATGCACAGCCTGAAATGATTGTTATTAGGATCCTCGCAATATTTCTTTTATAAATCTGATTATTCTGGAAACATTATAGTAGACAAAATTGAATGTGCTTGTTATGGTTATATCTATGGTTTTTAAGTTAAAAAATATACCCCTTACCACCTTGTTGAGTAAAGAACTCTGAATACGTATTTCGGCAACTAAGTTGCCATCCTCAGCAGAAAAACCACAAAGGAAAAAAATAATGTCAAGCGTAGCACCCCGAGAACAAACCTGTTCCTAGAACGCCTAGAAGGGGGTATATTTTTTAACTTAAATTTACTTTAAGCCACCGTATCCTATACCTAACCTATATATCTATGGTGTTTTTATAACCAAATTGTGAACGTTTGACATCCGTAACTTAAACGGATAAAACTGTGAATTTTTTGGTAAGGAGGCGCCTGAAAAAATCTTGATTTTGAAAAAATCGGATTTCGGTTAGTAAACATGGGAAAGTGTAAATCTGGAGTCCTACTCTACACCATTTAGCGATATCGCTATACGTCATGTAGAATAGCTAAATCGGATAGCGATATCGAAAATGGTATTTTACAGTTTCTGTCGCTTTCGAATGACGTCATCATTTTGCGACTTCTCGCTATTTCATAGCGACAGCAGAAGAGGTCAATTCGATATCGCTACTTATAACCTTAATTTGCAGGTCGCTGTCATTTTTAAAATTATCGTCTGAATTGTTATTGCTAACCTACAACTTTCTTGTTTAATTATTAGCTACGGTAGGTGAAAATTATATGCCATTAGGCAAAAGATAAGATCATAGAAGGGCTCGTAGAAATTTCACACTCGTATGCCGAAACTTAAGAGATACTGAGAATTCTTTTTCTGTAACATGCGGAATTATTGCGGAGCTATTGGTTTAATAAAGAAACATGCAGAGACTTTATTGCACAAATTAAAAGAATATTAGTTAATGAGGGTGCGATTAAAAAAATTCCACCTTTTATTACTGTAAGAATTTAATACATTTTTTTTACTTTTATTAATATTTACTTTTCCTTCAGGTTCCTTGTGCATTATCATTGTTTGTATCGGGAAGCTATCAACGAGGTGTTGGATACAACTTGTTACATGCAGTACGTCAATCAACAGCTAGCAGATGTATAAACACTGTATCGAACATTTTATGAAAAAGGAAGTGTATTTACTTTGTCCGTTATTAAACAGATTAAAATAAGGAAATGCATGTATTTGGGATACCCCTAATAAACATTTGATTTCCAATTGCGGGAATTTTAAAATGGGAAATACCAGTCATAATAATTAAAAGGTTGGAGGAATACACCTTAGTCACTTAATTTGTATACAAAGGTATTCAATTTGTAAATTCATATATATATATATTCTAACGTACGAAAATTACTGCAGATAAAAAATAATGTGATTAAATTAATTTAACATATGTTCTAATTATGGGTTGCCGGAAAACAACATGAGGCAAAAACGTTAAAAAATTGGTAAAATTGTTGCAAGGCGCCCGAATTTCCTATTTAAATGTTTTGTCGTCAGATGGCGCTAGCCGTAATTTGTTATAATAGCGATATCGAATTTTTATGACGACACATCCTATCGCTATAGCATAGCGACATCGCTAATCGCTATAATTGCAGAATAGGACTCCATGAAACAATGGCTGCGTTCGAAAGGCACAAATCACTTCGCCAACGTTTACAACGCGTTTACTCAAATGTTTCTGAACGCTCATTGCATGATTTGTTGTGATTGTGGCGACAGTTGGGAATTTAAGTGTAATAAACACTTAAGAGGTTAAGGCGTTACTGTGATTTTTTCTTATTCATTCAAATTTGCTATGGTGAATGAAATTTTTTTTATGGAAGACGATTATACTTTAGAAAATAGTAAAAACCATATGGAAACATATCGTGTATGATTTAGTTGAACCATTTTTGATCCGAGCTTTCAAATACATCCTTGTAATATTCACTCAAAGAATAAGATTTACTTCGAAGTGATCAGATATTCAAATGATCAATTTTATGAACATTTTAGGGCGCTTCATTCGTTTCTGTTACATTTTATAACGCTCCTTCGTATTCATACATTTTGAAATACCCCATTTCCTAAAACCATTATAATAGATATAGGTACGGTTATGTTTTCGCCGTATTTCAAAGGTAAATTAAGCAAGTTTCATATCCGCTGGAGAAAATGGCGTCCGTTTAGTAAACATGTTATATACAACGATAGTGTTCAGACAAAAATACTCGGCAACAAAATCCCCAAAACGACCTTATATTACCGTTTAAATGAAATGAGAGGATTGCATTTATGATTGTTGTAATTTTTTAAAAATAATTTGTACATTTCCAGCAATAAAAATCACATTAGTGGCGTTTAACTCCTTTGTCAATTTCGTGTTTTTATTCATTGGCAGATTTAAAAATTGAAGAGTTCGTAACTTTCGTCTGGGTGTAGTTATAGGAATCAAACCTAGGAAAAAAATCCTCTTGTTACATATTTTCGCACATGCCCCGGCAAAATTGTAACGTTATTTATCTTCATACGATTTACTGTCGAGGTTACACTATCCCAACTGGCCGGGAAAGTGTGATTTAGGTACATTATTGTAATTTATAAATTTCTATTAATTGCACGTTATCAAGTTTCAAAAAAAGAACACGTTGTCACACATAGCTAACGTCTAGCTATCTTAGCTAACAAAATCCATAGAATCGCTCACGCTATTACAAGAAATGTAGTGCTCCAAAATAAATGTTTGTAAAAAGCGGTCACACTTGTCCCGGCTTACCTTATTTATTTTTGAAAGGGTTATCGGACAAAGAAAATTTTGCTAATATGACAGAAATTTTAGGTGACCAGTGTCCCTCATATGGCACTATTAAAAACTGGATTGTGGAATATCAGATTTCAAAGATAAGCACAGCTCTCAAAGACCAGTTTCTGTCTCGAGTCCGAAAAACATTAATTCTGTCTATGATATGATATAATTTTAGAAGATCGACTAATTACGAATATACAGACTGAGCCAAAAAGAAATGATGACAAGTTGAATCTCCTGTTGCATATTATAGTAAAATTTGTTATTATTATAAAGTTATTTCAAGTATAATTCAATTCAAAGTTATTGCTTACCTATCGCACAAGGCTTCACATTCATTCA
This sequence comes from Osmoderma eremita, assembly GCA_031763485.1. NCBI lineage: Eukaryota > Metazoa > Arthropoda > Insecta > Coleoptera > Scarabaeidae > Osmoderma > Osmoderma eremita. The sequence continues at coordinate 11,274 of JARFOC010082183.1, forward strand.
TACTGTGCGAAGTCAGTATGATTCCGCTCTTTTTGTGCTGTTTTATTTGCTTGATGATGTCCCACAATTCCCTGCGTGATACGGGATCCACGCCACTGGTAGGTTCGTCCAGCAGTATGCACTGGGGAAAGCCAATGATCGAGATGCAAGTCGAAAGTTTCCTCTTGTTTCCGCCGCTGTAAGTGCCGCAAGGTTGATCGGCAATGTCCAACATACCTAAAGGGATATCATTTTAAGGTGTCGGCTGATAAATTAATCGTTAAGCAGAGAGAACTCGATCCCTCAGTTTCAATCTATGTGCGTAATCCGTTATTACAATGGCAAATGTTTGTGGAGGCAACCCGAGATTTAAACATCTGCGCCACCAATGAAACGTTGGCAGTCAAAAATTAACCTCAAGATTCACCAGGATACGGCTAGTTATTTAGTTACAGTGAATTTTTTTAAGTTGCCAAGTCAGCCTGTACATACTAATAACAAGGTTGTTGTTACGCGTTTAGAAGATTTTGAGTAGCGGTGTATATTTACAAGTTATGAATTATTTGTTCTTGTACGCTGTGATGTTAACAGTTCTTATGGAGTTTTTCGAGGTTTTATTCTGGTGCGCGGAAAGGAACTCCCCTTTTCTTACAGTTTTTACTGGTGTGCAGACGTTCATTCCAAAAACGCATTCGATTGAGTTGAATTTTCAAAAGGTTAAAATTTGTGCTGTTTAATTTAATTGTAAATTAGATGTTTTACTAATTTTTTCTGCTATTCAGGATACGTATTTGACGGTCTTGGCAGCCATTTTCTGGGAACGTTAGCACGTTGTACCTCCTTTAATTTAATCCGACAGCATCGTGCTGATTTTCTTTGACTCTCAACAATGTTCACATTGTACTAATTTAATTCCATATCTTGATATTGGAACAATCGAATTAATATTGTTTTATCTTAATAACTTGGCTTACCTACCGGTTCTCTCTCAAATTTGGAAACTTTCCGAGTTTTGAAAGAACCAAGGAACCACACGGAACCATAATAACCTTTGGGATTTCATTGGGAGAACGTTTAAGGAGCTTGCATATACACCACAATAGACACCACACACATCCCAATACAATACGCGCGATATCATGCAAAAGGCACCACACACATCCAAATCTCCTGAACTACGCCGGCGACAAAGACCATCGACCTTTGCCAAACCGAAATCTTGTAAGAGCATATTATTTTATATATTTCCACTGACCGAGGTCCTTACAATAAATCTTGGTAAAACTGCTGGTTGTTTACTTATATTCTCACACGGTAACTTAATGCTTGGGTTGTAGCTTCCCCCAAAAGCGCTTCTGAGACCAAACTTTATCAAAGACCATATGAAATCCACCCCTGAACGTCCCAACAGCGCTGAACAGCTCTCACTAATAGTTACGATAACTAATTAATTAAACTAATCACTAATTCAAACAATTAAACTATACACTTATAACTAAACACGTATTTATATTCACTATTTATTTCCACTTGTTTTACTTTGATTGCGAGAACTTTACTGAACGACTATTTCGTACTAACTGACTCGCCCGGTGCGCGGTGATTTTAAATATCCCGCAACAGAGTCGCGAATGTTCGATTTCCAGAGTATTCGAGTTAAGGCTACGTCTACTTCCAGAATCCCCCGCGCTCGTTCCACGCACAGCCGGCGCCATCCATGAGCGCTCGTTGACATTACAGTTGAACCTGCGCGCGTAACAGTATTTTGCTGGAAATTCCTACCAACGCACGGACGATCCATTTGTCGTGGATCGTCATATTTCTTCGCATTCGACGATTGAAAAGATCGTCAACGCGATAGGAAATTTGGCTGTGTGGTCGGGAATTGTCGTAAATGCCAACAAATAGACGAACAGCCTCAAATCCCTTCCGAACGGGAGGAGAGAGAAGTGAGGTTTTGTTCGTTGGTTGAAATGGGCGAACCTTGCTCTGGCCATCAAATTACAGACGAAATCGGTGTCAGTAGACGTACAGTGGAACGTATTCTGAAACGCAACAAATACAAAAGTTATGAAGTTCAAAAGTGCCAGGAGATTTTTCCCGAGGACAATTTTGCAAGAATGGAGTTTTGTGTGTCCGTGGTGGAAAGGGTAAACGAAGACGAAATTTTATAACAAATATTCTGTTTTCCGACGAGTCCTCCTTTTCACGTCATGACAAGCATAATCTTCAGTCGTGCGATATTGATCTCGAGAAAATCAACATCTGGTCCCTAATGGAAGAACTCAGTACCCTGAAAAACTTAACATTTGGGCGGGTATCTTGGGTGATAACATTATAGGACCATTTGTTATCGACGGCAATTTGAATGGAATGAAATATTTGGGTTTGCTGCGAACACAAGTTATTCCTACTGTCCGTCAATTTTGACGGTTTTGATGCAATTTGGTTTGTGCTAAACAGTTGTCCCGCGCATAACATCCGATTAGTAATGGGGTTTTTAGAAAACACCTTTCCTAATCGTGTTGTTGCCGGGGAGGGTACGATAAAATGGCCACCTCGATCACCCGACCTCAATACCTGCGATTTTTTTCTCTGGGGGTATGTCAAACAAAATCTTACAGTTTTGCAACAATAGCGAGCTTGCAACAGTTGCAAGTAGAACTGTTGAGAATTTTCGCAACAATAACCCCTAGAAATCTCGAGGCACTGAGGCGGGAGTTTTACGATAGACTCGGCTCACGTTCGGCCTCGGATGACGGTATTTTCGACCGCTACATAAAGTAATATTGTAAGAATTTCAATTTATTTTGAATAATTGTAAAGTCTTTTCTTTGTTTAATTTAATAAGAATCGTTGTTTATTTTCCTACTTAGAATTACTTTTTCGTTCTCTTGCATCGCATAGCAGCTACAAAATGAATATAAGAAACTGTACTTTTTACCATAGTCTGAGAGTACAGAAAAATTACGCCGTATTACGTGATTGAGCGGATATGCGTGTGTACCCTTGCTCGGTTTATGATACACTGCGACTGGATATCTCTCGTTGTCAGTGAGATTCGAATGCGCGCTTGCCATTCACAAAGCAATTCCCCGTTCCGATGTGGGCATGCGTGTATAGACATATTTTTAGCGGAATTACCCCTTACCAACACGGAGTTTGTGCGTGGTATAATCTACACCTACCAACTTATCTATTTTTACCGACTATGTTTCTAAGTTTCTTGATGCTAGAATCCGGGGTGATGCGAGTTGTGCTGACTTTGCTAAAGCGTTCGACCAAGTGCAGCATTCTTTGATTATCCGTAAGCGTGGACGTTTCCGTCTATCTGATGATATCATCAAACTTTTAGAACTTTTTATCTTACCGGCAGGGAGGACTATGTAAATTATCGTGGTGTTCAATCTTACAAAATATCCCAGTACTACTAGAGTACCGCAAGGGTCTGTTCTGAGCCCCTTGCTATTTTTAATTTTTATCAATGATATCCCTAGTAATTTTTCTTCAGCGCGTTTGTTGTGTGTAGACGATTTAAAGATCTATCGGATAACCAAGTCCCCATCAAGTCAGGCGGATATTGAATCTTTGTATGGTTGAGGGTTAGATCAAATCTGCAGCTAAATATTTCCAAATGCAGAACAATGTCCTTCACAAGGAACGCAGCAGTTATTGATTACAACGGTGAGCACGCTGTTCTTGATCGTTGCCAGACAATTAAGGATTAGGAATTACCATTGCGTCGAAATTAACCTTTCGTGAACATATCTACATTATTATCGGGGAACGTTTTAAACTATTGGGCTTCTTAACCCGTAATCCTAGAAATTTCCATAGTATTGAGCCTCTTGTTAGCTTCTATAATAGTTTTGTTAGAACTAAACTTGAATATTGCTCAAGGTATGGAATCCGGGGTACGCAAAATATAGTGACTTAATCGTGTTAATAGTGCCCAACGTAAATTCCTAAAAAAAATAACACTATTTTATCGTACTCATGGTGTCTATTTAGCACACGATTACGGCTTATGAAGGAAATTTAATTATAACACCTTTTCTAGTTAAATTTATCGAGGGAATTGACTTTTCATGCGCGACATATAATCTCCAAAACTGCTGTAACCTTTTACATCCCGTCTGCCAATACGCCTGTTTTATTAGGGTTCATTAATAAGAATTCGACAAGCCGAGAACCATTTTAACTGTTATTCATACTCCTGTACCAACCTAACTTCTAGGTATGTACCAACATAACATTATACAACATCCCTCTGTCTATATAGTAAAGGAAAATAAAATTTAATTACAAACATAGTCTTCAAATTTCTTGGATTTCTGTATTTCTCGTTTAGTCATAGTCGGTCATAGTTGGTCATAGTCGAAAATGAAAATGTTTGCTTGTTTTCTCTCCGACTTTTCCTTTACTGTGAATCTCTTCCGCATTTTCTAGTTCTTTTGTAGTTGTTGCCTCGTCATTAACAATTTCTTCTTATCTTGCATTATTCTTTACCTCCATGGCTTCCTCTAAATCTTTCCTTTCTATTATCTTTGACACTTATGAGGATTTTATTAACTCATTCTTTTCTTCTCTTAATTTGATATGTGATCTGTCTCTTCGATAACTGCCTCCATTTGTATCTATCTCGTATTGTCTAGGACTAAGTTGCTTTGTGAATATGGCGTCCTGCCATTTCTTGTCTGTATCTGGTCGCAGTTGTACTAAGACACCTTGTCCTCTCTCCAGATTCGGTAATATTTTAGTATTTCTGTCGTAGTAAAATTTTGAATTGCCCTTTTTTTATGAATTTTTTGTGGTATACTATCACATGGGTTAGGTTTGTAATGATCATCGATTATTGGTAGACTATTCCTTGTATGACGTGAAAGTAATCTTAATGCTGGACTGTATCCGATTTTATTGGGTATACTCTTCCAATGTAGTAACATATAGTATAAATCTTCTTGCGTATCATTGCCTTTTTTAAATCATTTTCTTTATTAGTTTCACGGCGGATTCTGCTTTACCCTTTCCTCTTTGATGGTATGGTGCGGATGTAACATGCATAAATTGGTACCTATTTGAAAAGTCTAACATTGACTTGTTGACAAAATGCGTTCCATTATCTGAACATACAATTTCCGGTATCCCATATCTACTAAAATTTTCTTTCATTGCTATTATTACTGAATTTGGTGTTAAGTCTTTTAAAAATGAAATTTCAATAAAATCTGAATAGTGGTCGACTATTACCAATATTTTAGCTTGTTTTTCTTTATATTGAGCAAAACACACACCCGTCGACACTATCTGCCATGGGTATGTTGGGTATTCATGTGACATCATTGGTAGTTTAGCCTGACTATCTGAATACCTTTGACATGCGTTACAATTTTTAACAGCTTCCGTAAAGTATTGAGTCATACCGGACCAAAAGATATTTGAGTAGCTAATTTTAATGCATTCTCTATACCACCATGGGAAGTATGTAACTTTTGTATCATTAGATTTCGTAATTCGTAGGGAATTAAAATTCTGTCATTTTTTTAAATTAACCCGTCTTGCATTGATAATTAATCTCCGTATTGAAAATATATTTTTAATTCTTCCGGCACGTCTTTAGCATATCTTGGACATCCATTCGTAATCATTCCTATGTGTTTTCTCATCGTAACATCTTTTTGAGTAGCATTTACTTTGAGTTTGCATCTGGTGCAACTGATTTGTTAGTTGAGCCATTGTATCCATCTGTAGTTTTAGAAACTCTTGAAATTCTGCTGACATGGCCATTTTTATCTGTCTATCTTGAACCATTCAAACTATACAGTATGGTAAGTTTCAAACGCGTTCACTTACACTTCTGACACCATGTTTTATTAGGGTTCATTAATAAGAATTCGACAAGCCGAGAACCATTTCAACTGTTTTATTCATACTCCTGAACCAACCTAACTTCTAGGTATGTGCCAACATAACATTACACAACACGCCTACTTATGTGTTCTCTCCTATATTGTCCATGGTAGAAGTGTTAATGTTTTTTGGTTGCTTTAGATATTTTTAATCCCAGTATTATCTCGCTTAAGATATTATTTAATCAAAAATTTAGTGTCGAATTACTTCATTAATTTTTAGTTTTATTCTATTATAATATTTATTCTATGTTCATTATGTTCACTATCGTATGCATATTTTCTTTAATTTTTTAATTATCTTGTTGCACACGCATCGATATTGAGTTTGTATTTTACTTGTTCGCAAGTATAATTACGCCCAGGTCTGAGCAATTTATCAGTCCTGTGGAACTTTCTTTTGCCATCGTAAATAGTCAGAAGTCACGTGGTTGTAATTTTAAGTAAAATATTCCCGCATACTCGGCACTATTACAATATGGCCGACTCCTTCTATTGTTACCTTTCTATACATAAAAAAAAAGTTTTCCGATACCTACTTGACCTTTAAACATCCAATATCCAACTCAATTCTAAATAATATACGTTACCCATACCACAACATTTCCACTGCCTTCTTTTACAGCACAGAATATATATTCACATTCTTTAATTTACAAACTTAATTGAATTTACTTACTCTGTTTTAAGGTTTCCCAGGTACACTAATACTGTGAATTTAATGAAAGTACCCAAGAAATAATGTTTACAGTACATACCGAATTTCTCTAGTAATGCCATCACCATTTTGTCGACGTCTTTATGGCCGCGCAGATGACCATAATGTGATAACAACTCCTTTCCGCTGAAATCATCTAGTAGAGCGTTTTCTTGGGGACAGTAACCTTTAGTGACCTCTTCATTCTGCTCCAAATAATAACATGATTGAGAAAAATGTGTTGGAGCTATTTTAAGAAGTTGGAGAATTTAAAATACATACTCGGCCCTCGTTGTAAGTTCCTGTCGTGGGTAGCGTTTCTCCAGTCAAAATACGAAACGATGTGCTCTTGCCGGCGCCGTTAACGCCTAGCAGACCCAAACATTTACCGCGAACGAGTTGGAGTGTAAGATTTTTAACCGCCTTCACTGGTTTGAAACCCCGTCTTCCCCAGGTGAGGTAATCTTTAGAAACACATTTCACATCGAGCAGTTGGTCGTCAGTGGCATCTGAAAAAGATCAAATTTGCTTTCAATATTAAGTTTCTCATTTGTATTGTGAGTATGTACGAAATCTCCAAAATGACGCAAAGAAAGAATAAGAGCTTTAGTAGTAAAGTTTCGGAATGAAAATTATTTTTTAACAAAACAGAGCATCAAAAGAAAAGGAACGAATACTGACAAATATTGATAGTCACAATCTAAAAGCAAAGGAAAGATTTGGGAGTAATGCTTGAAAAAACCGGAAACGTCGAAGTCGACATAAATAATAGGACAATAGCAGCAACGTTGTACACTGCCTAAATTCAAATCAGAGGTAAACCACAGCCAAACTTCTACGGCACTGGTGTGTCTGTTAGGGCTGTGGGAATTTAATATCGATAATCGATATCAACCGTATATCGATGTTCGATATATCGATATTTTTAATTGATATTGAACAACCAATGTTTTTAATATGTATAAAAACATGGATGATTGATGTATGGATATTTTAGAATATCGGCGATATTAAGCGATTTTCCGATATGAATATCGATATTCCATATATATTGATATTTTCCGATATAAATATCGGCTTCGATATATCGATATTTTCTCACAGCCCTAGTCTCTGTATTACAGATGCAGTCATGGAGACAATGCTAAACCTATCCCGCTTGATATGAGGGGAGTCAATAATAATAATAGCATTTCATTTCATGGCTGCATACAGATGAAGTAGGGGTAATTTGCATTTTAGGGATCCGAGTCGTCGGATATCATCGGGTACCCACAAACCACGGCCTTTTCTACAGGGGCATATCAAATCGTAAACAGGACAAAACACGCCATAGGTTTTATAGAGATATACTCTGTTCGCAGTATCTGATCATTTTGAATAGTTTACGATATATTTCTCATTAAAATTGGGAATTTATGTATGCAAATAAACTTCATAATTATAAATAACTATAGCTTTAATACATATTACCCCATCTATGTATTAATAATGCATACAGGCATCTGTCACCTTGGTTTATTTTTCAACAGGCATTACGAGCATCGTAAACGTTTCAAAACGATAGGATTTTATTATTATTATTATTATCTACTGTTTTATTGTCATCTCGCTAATAGCAACCGTAGAATTCTTTACATGGTCCAAAGTACAAATATCCTACACTCATGCGTGTTATACATATTTGTATCACATACTGTGAATAGAGTATCTATATCAATTCCATCGCCTCTATTTTGGTCTGTTTACGTTTTGATTTGCCTGTGTAGAAAGGGGTGAGCGTTGTGCGCATGCGCCCGACTCCTAAACTGCCTAAAATGCAGTATTGCCGAAGTCAATAGTAAATACAAAATAGATAACGTAAACGATAACGTTAAAATTACGTGACCCAATACGCTATTTCGAATGTGGGAGCAGTAACACTTTTAGTTATCGCTTTCATTACGATACGTAAACACTAACACATCACGTGGCTCAAGGGTTAAAGGAAAACCTAACCTTACGGTTGTACAGCAGGTGTCAACCTTAAGCCTATTGAAGTTCTGTGAATTTGTGTGATTTGAGAAATCACACGAGCTTGCTTACAATAAACCACAACATGAAATGACATGGAGTGAAGTTAGTCCGTATACTTAGATTCAACGAGTTGAAGTTGGCGTAGTGGATAACGAATATATATGATCTAAGGGATAACGTTACGGTAATTGCCTCCGTTATTTTAGGAAATATATCGGGGCCCGATAAATATTTAGCGGTACGGTGTTTTCTGAGCACGCGCTTTCAGCAAACATTAAGGTTAACGCTTCCGTTTACGTTAACGTAAGGAATGCGATAACATCTTATTACTATAACAATAAACATAAATAACTATTTCAAGTATCTTAAGTCAGCATACAATGTGCTACAAAATTAAACAAAATAAATAAAGACTGACAGACAATGTATATCTACCCATAATTAGTCATAGTAGCATTGAAAATTTCAGAAAAAGCATAAAAACACTTGGAATATAGTCACGTTTTACAAGTTTCCTTGAATTGCTTATTATTCAAAGGTTTCCATTAGCATTAGGAAGAGTATTATATGTAACTCATAGCAATCTTGCTCTTTTAGTATTAAGCACGATATTATTATTTAAATGCAAATCTTGATACACTCCAATTCTTAGAGTAGAGTATGAAAAAGAATGTATTTCATTTTGGCAAAATTTAACGCAAGTTCATTAGCACAACACCAATCATACATTTTGTGCAACATGGACTTAGATGTACCCATTGAATAACGTTGTATTGTCTGCGTAACATACAACATGATAGTCACACAAAAAGTCCACTTTATCATTAAGAAATAGTGAAAACAATACAGGACCCAAAATTGAGCCCCGAGGCACGCCTACACAGTTTGGCATTACGGAAGACCTGAATCGATGCTTGGTGTTTGTATTTAAAATAACTACCTTAATAAAGCCAGCAATAAGTCATATTTTACGCAGTCAAACACCTTGTTCAAATCACATGATACCAAACGGACACAGTTTATCCTCAATATTCTGCAAAATATATGAATGAACATCTAATAAAGCAGAAATAGTAGATCTACCTGCGCTAAAACCATGCAGACACTGTGACGTTAAGTGGAATTTATTCATAGTTATTAATTCGATTTACCATTGCATACTCAAAAACTTCAGAAAATGAGGAAAATAAAGAAATAGGTCTATAGTTTGACATATCCTAAGTATCCCCTTTTTTAAGAACGGCCTGACCAACGTACATCTAAATGAACCTGGGACAATGCCAGTTTCAAATGAATAAGGTTTAATTTCCTTAGGAATAAAAGCAGGAATGTCATCAGGTCCAGAAGTAAATTTATGTTTGAGGTTATCGAACACCATTGGCATTACATGTACTGAAAACGGATACAGAAACATGGTACCTGGATTATTCCTCATGTCATGTTCATTAGTGCATTGAAATATTAGAAACAGATGATAACAAACTTACTGGTGTATGTAAAAGGTATTTATTAAAGGATTGCGCAACAATTTCTGGTTAACTTTAACCATGGTACCAATTAACTTAATTACAATATGATTATTTTAAGAAGTGTTGGGATTTATTTTCTAAGTTGTTTAGTATGTTCCAAGTAGTTCGCGTTTTATTATCTGAGTTAGCAATTTGGAAATATTTTTCTTGGCACATTGAACTAATTTATTGTGCCTATTTTTTTCTAGTTTATAAAAGTCTTGTTGTTGGATATCTTTTTTGTAAGATATAAAGCTTATCATTATTGATCATAATTTATTAATAAGTTTTACGATTATTGTATGATTTTCGATATTCACAATAGATATCAAAGTAATGGTAAGAAATATTGAAGAATGCATCAAATTTGCTCTTAAAATCATGAGCAGTAAACACATCTTCCTATAAATCATTTTTTAAGTAGTTACCAAAACGGTTTTCTTTTGAGGAGGTATATATATTCTCCTATATTCACAAAAATTGAAATTGTCAACAAATTCAGAATAATATAATATCAGTCTATGATCGCAATAGCTCCGACATTTGCAACTCTACATGCATCCTTGTTATTTAGGTTTATAACAATATTGTCAATAGTTGTGCTAGAAGTGTGTGTAATTCTGGTGTAGTGAAAAACCTTTTGAGATAAATTAAGTTTGAAATTTCTGGAAAAAAATCTATCTAACACCATATTCCAATGTAACAGAAATAAATTAAATTCAATATCAGAAGACCTATAACATTAAAAATAAATATGATATCATTTTGAAGTTTTATTTTAACTACGCACAATTCAACATCCTTTTCAATACCAAAATCAGACTTGTCAACATGTGTAACAATAGCGTTACTTAGAGCCCAACTTCCACAACCACCACCCTATGACCTATATGGATCATTATGGTATAATTAGCATTAACATATAATTAGCGACCTATACGAATTTGGGGGAAATTTCTAAAGCGTTAGATTTATTCCTATCACCTTCACAATTTAACAAAGATTTTAAAAACATTTACCGCGGTCTAGTAAGGTATCACTACTACTCCGGTCCAAGACATCTAGGTTTTGATCGCCTTCTGTGGAAGGTGCAGAAAAAAAATTAATGCAGGTATCTTTTGGCTATATGTCTGGCTTGATACACTTCATCGGTACTGTATGTGAGCATATAGGCTAATGTGTAATGGTAGTTGGAAACCTGGGAATAACTTAAGACATACCTAAATAATAAGGGGTGTTAAAAATCCCCTGTTCAATATGAGCCACGTCTCAACGATCCCCAACTCTCCTGTAAAAAAACCCTTCGAAGTCATGACAGACTGGGAGGATGGAGAGAAATGTTGAAACGAATATCGCCGCAGACCAGAACCTGGAACACAGATATCGAAAACAAGCACAAATACGGGGGCAGAGGTATGCAGACAAGCCCTTCGCAAAGACTACGCGTATCCCTGGGAAAGCACATTTCTGTGCTTTAACCTGAAATCTGTGCTGAGAACTGTTTGTAGCAATGGGCCCAAAGTCAACTTCTCTACATTGTTACGGACAGTCAAGCTGTCTTACAGGCATTGGCATCTTATTGGACATCTTCCAGGCTGCTATGGGACTGTCTGCAAGACCTTCAACACCTGGCGACAGTTAAGCTGATATGGGTGCCGGGGGAATTGCAAGCAATGACCAAGTGGGCCAGCTAGTAAGGAAGGGGTTCGAAATTACCATCTTTGGACCTATAGTAGAATCGCCCAACAGGTGCAGTAGTGAACTACACGGCAACTTTGTAATATCAACGTGTCATATATTTATCACGTTTATTATTGGTCAATCAGACGTCTTCATGACGACTGATATGTTTAAGGCCGAATTGTTATGTTTAATTAAACAAAATTTACCTGGCGCTGCAAAATATGCTGTTGACGAGATGATATATATCACTGCGGACTCAATCCAACAGAGCTCATATGGGCACAAGTGAAGGGATATGTTGCCAAACAGAACATAACATTAAAGTTAGCTGATGTGGGGAATTTTTTCAACAAGATATCAACTGTATTACAGGTGAAAATTGCAGAGGTGCTATTAGAGATGTGACCGATATTGAGTAGAAAATGTGGGAACTGGACACAGTATTTACAAAGAAGAATTAAAGTTTAGTGTTGTTTACTTTGTTATTCATGTCAAATCATTTATAGGGGTAATGCGAAATACTATTTTATCGGCATTCATTCTCATGTGACACATGTATTGTGATGTGAATCGGACTTTTCGGTGTTGGACGATTCAACTATAAGTCAGCTATCGGGATCACAAGAACTGCTGCGCGTGGCGCAGTCACTGAGTGGGTGGCTAAACAATACTAGAAACCCTGGCACCACGTAGCAGGATAGAAACACAACAAACCGATGATGAGAAAGTCATCACAGCATTTGACAGCTGACTTACTGTCTCTTGGCAGAACGCAAATTTGGGCGATGATGTATCTACTTACTGGACACGACAACCTAAGAAAACATCTACACACTAAACCTACTACTAGCAAACCCTCTCAGGGAGATAGGTCTGTTCTGATACTCAGGAAACAACCTAATGCAGAATAATACAATAGATCTCAATGGCGCAGTATCAAGGAATATAAGACCTTCATCTGCATTAGACATAGTCAATCAATGAATATAGAGTTTCAGGCATTCCTTCTGTTTTTCTAAAAACGTGTTTTTACATGAAGAAATTGAATACAATAATGTTAAACTGGGTAAATCGAAAAAAAAAACATACCTCCATTTTTTTTGTTTTGTTTCTTGCCATTTAATGGACAGTTTTTCTTAAGACCGCAAAAGCTGCTGTTATAAATTCTCAGCAAAAGAGTCGGCAACCATTCACGAATAAGATCCCAGGATACCAATACAATCATATAGGCGAGGGACGTCCAGAGAATCCAATGGAATCTAGTATCTCCGATGTAGGCTCTGTGATCGGCGCACTTTTGGCTTTCGCGCTCTAGAAATCATCCAATCGTGATCTCATGACACAAACACTAACTAAAATAAAATATAGATAACGTACCACAACAAGGATTGCTTTCGAAATCGTCGTAACAGATATATTTCCTCTTCTCTTCGGGCATGATATCCCAATTGTGGTTGCTAATCGCTTTCACCGAGAATCTTCCCAAGACGTAGCAGAGGGCCACGTGCGGATCCAGCACGAACACGAAGAATTTCCAAGAATCCACGGACGCCTTATAAGCGTCAATTTCTCCAAAGGCCAACAGGACGCCGGCGATTATCGGGGCGAATATGATGTGTACGATCAGGAATTTAGCGTAGGCGCTCTCCACGGCTCTCGAATAGGTAAAAAAGTAGGCGAATGGTATACACAGGAGTCCGTACGCTAACAGGATACCGCACAAGTTTTCTGTAAACGGATTAAATCGTAATAATTAACAATGGGTTAAGTTCTCTTTTTAAAATTTCTTACGCAATGCCACCCAATCCATAGAATGCAGAGGTATAAAGAAGAGAAGACACAAGATGCATATTGCTAGGACATAAAACATCGCGTCCCATAGAAAATTGGTAAACCAATATTCTACTGACGTGACCCCATCTAGTTTTTCTAGTATCCTGGTGTTTTTCATAAATTCAATTGTTGGTAATAATAAAACTGTTGAAACCAGTAATAACGGACCTGTAAAGATGACAGAATTATTTTTAATTGCTGTGAAGTGGAAATTTAACTGAGCCGGTCAAGTTCTCAAATCTTCCGCTTATTTATTGGTCTTTTTCAAGTCGTCTCTTGAAAAGTTCGTAAATGAATTGTTAGGTTTAGAAAATTATGAAATCCTTAGGTTGGTAATAACCAGTGACATTTTAGTTTATATTGGCGGGAAAAAATTGACAAGCAGTATATAATGTATCAGAAAGTAGAGATGATGCAATAGTGTAATGATGTTTGTAATAAGTAACAAGTACTTACAAGTAATTAAAACAAAACACGAATATTAATGTATAATCTTTATACATTTTTAATATTCGTGTGGTGTTTTAATTTAGTAAAGTGGAGAGAACTTAACATTTCGGAAGTGAGATACGGAATACGGCCTACGAAATACAAAGGTAAGTGATAGAAAGGAAAGGATATAAGGAAAACGTAAACGAAAGGTTACCAAAAAGAAATATGCCTACTGAGCGTCAATTTGACCGATTTCACGAAAATATAACAGACAACATGCAAAACACATAAGAAAATAGAGATGAGGTAGAGATAACTAAAGTGAGTGCAGCAAATAACATGGGTACTATGTTAAATACGATTACTACATTGCTATAACAGAATGCAATGATGCTGAATCTATTACAAAAGGACAAACAAACCGAAGGAAAATTCATTGTCATGCCGGATTTATCAAAATCGAGAGGATTTTTACAGGAGAAGAAGGACCATCAATTGCTGAAAATGGTTAAAGACTTTGGACATTACATCGAGATTTATGGCCTGATGCATTTATTTTCCAAACTGCAAAGATGCATATTATTGGCCCAGCAAAATATTGGTTAGACAAAATCACGGACTAGAACAGCTTTAAAACAGCATTTAATAACTTTTATTTTTTAAAAGAGCAAGACAGAACAATGGAAAGTCATGCAAATATGTGTACAGAAGTCTAGAGATAAGATTTGTACATATATTCTAGAGAAAATTGGGGGGTTATAGGACACTCGCTCTCTCTGTATAGTAATAGCGTGGATTGCTTTTGAATATTTTCACTCAGTGTTAACATTGGATTCTGCAACAAATGTTGCCAAGGAATTTATCGTTAGATTTATATTCTCACATTTAAATGTGACTTCATGCTTGTGTCTGAAACTTTTTCCTAATAGCTTTTGGAACACAACAATATACATACATATATATACGCTCCTGGGGTCTCATGCTCGCACAAAAAAAAACAAAAAAAGATTTTGGTTATGTAAATAATTACAAACTGTTTTATGATTGTGAATAATTAAATGATCGTTAAAAATCAAAGTTTAACTTTATTTATTAAAGGCAAAAATTTATTTATTTGATAACCGATGTACAACCTATCAAATGCTTCTAAGGGCACTTAGTTTTGCTTGCATTTTCAATAAATCGATAAACTAAAAAAAAAAAAACGTTATACAGAAATCAATTCCTGCTTGGACCGGATTTGAGACGTTAATGTCATAATAGTTTAAACATTTGAGACTTTACCCAGCAACTATTCTCCAAATTAAAGTCGCAATAGTTTAAACATTTAAATACAAACCAATCGGAAGCAAGGTTATCCACAGGAACAAATTGGAGAACTCGGATTGTATGAGCCCCTGCTGTTTCTGATTATTTGAGTGTAAAGGCGTATTGACTACGCTAATTGAATACTCGTCTCCTAAAGTATATTTCAATATAGCATTCATTGCCGCGTTTATCCCTATGGGAGATCCGTGCAGCGCCTTATTTGAGTGCAACAATTTTACCTCCTTCAAACGACTATTATCGTCGAATGCAAACTCGGCCGCTATAATCATGCGCTTGATGTAGTGAGCAATGTTTTCTAGGCCTTTTTCGATGATAGCTGAGGAAATAGCACACGTGAATACTAGACTATGGACGAAATGACAGGCAGTTCTTACTATCTGAAACGTTCATAACTTTGGTGGTCGCGCCGTTAGCCGATTTTATTACATTTTCATAGTAATTTTGGAATTTATTTCTGCCGTCTGTACCAGAGATGCTGTAATAGACATCTGTTGCGCCGTACTTGTTTAAGACCATGGGGAATCTGGTGCCGTCTTTCGATACGTCGTGGTATCCGGATTGTCCCAACACAAATGTAAGTAATACGATAACGACGAATAGTAATATCTGTAAATAAATACAAGAGTTTGTAATGGTAACTTTATCATCTTTAGAAAAAATACAGTGTGTTTCAAAAGTAATCCGAAATATTGTTGTGGGTAATTTGTCGTTTAATTTTACGACGAAAAGTTCCTACAAAAAATTGAGTGATAGCTATTTCGTTATTGACATACAACCATGGCCCTGGATTTTCATCAAACCACATGCGGTTATTACTAAAATTGAAAATTCCATGTCTGGAGAAATTGGCTTCTTCAGTAAACAAACCATAGGTCATAACAATGGGTGTAGCCAGTGGATAGCAAAGTCTGCACACGTTGATTGTGATTTGTGTGCAATAAATTTTCTTTTAGAATACTTAAACGATTCTTTTAACTAACATTTACTTGTTGAGCATTTTTTCTGGTACTACTTTTTTGTATGATCTTCAATAATTTGAAGAACCTGCGAATTTCTGACAGTTCTAGATCTTCAATAATGTTTCCTTTTTTTTTGATTTGGCAAAAGTTCCGTTTTCTTGTAAACGAAAATGCTGTCCAGTAAACGTTTTAGAACATAGTAAACGGTTATTTGGGTCGGTATAAATACGTCTAGCTTGTACGGCTATACCATTGGCCAATCAATATATGATAAAATAATGCATATAGCCGTTTCGGCATTAGAAAAAAATGGAGCTACACATGGAGGTGCCACAGGTATTACGTATTTATAGTCCAATAAACAATTTCATTGTTGGCGTAATTTCTTTAGTGAACGTCTTTTCTCTTACTTATATTGTTTTCAAATCCTAACCAATTTTTTAGTTTGTCCTCGAAAAGATTAAGAATTCATTTACATACGTACTTATATATTTTTTACTACGGGAAAACGTAATAAAAATTCGAGATAAAATTTTAATTTTCATATTTTTGTTTTGAGTTTTGAGATACTGCTTCTTCTGTTTATTAAGACATTGGAAATAAAAAATTAGGAGACATTACATTCATTTATAACATATTGAAATAAGTAAAAAATGTATAGAACCATCCATATCTTACTCTTATTAGAGGCATGATAGAAAATGTGCTAAAAGGAAAGGCCAAACCAAACGTTTCTACCCCTAAATATTTCCTGGAATTTACCGTCAGGCACATCAGAAATTAACAAATACGGGAGCCACTTTCTTATCTTCACGAATAGCGGTAAAATATATGTGGACTAATTCACATTTCAACACTTGTGTATGTTGGCGTTTGACATCTTCTATAAGTGGAGGAATTCCAGAACTATTGTTAAACTTTTTTGTTACATGTTTTTACCCGACGTATGCGATTAGAACGCACAAATTGCTTTTGGTGTTTTAAAGAAGATATACCATTTGCTCATTTCGATCTTCTGGGGAGACATGAGTTCTGTATTTGAGTGTACATGCCGAGTGTGTAAGGTGCAATAAAAAGTTACAGTACACTGTAACACAAATTACTCACTCCAATCGTTAATACTGCTGGAGAATAAAATGGTATTATTGTTAGAGCTACTATACATTTTCTTTTCCGATTCTTATTTTAGACTCAGCCTGTATATTTAAGCATACCAACAAAAGAAAACTTTCTTCTTAAAGGTTTTAAATAAGAAGTCAAACTTCAAAGTCAAACAAACTGATGTAACTCGAACTATTGTCAACAATAAATGATTCAATTGGTTGTTGAACTTACCAGGAACACAGAATGAATCCAATTCTTTTTAAAGAATAGCCAGCGTTTTTTGAAAAGCTGCTGGATGTTGTACGCGCGTCGTTGAAAACCGGTCACTTCTTCTGTATTATCGTTATCTGTAAATGCATAAAAATTACTTTTAAACTCACAAAAGAAAAAAAATAGAGATTAGTGTGCACGATGTGAAGAAACTCAGTTTGTGTTCATCAAATAGTGCACACTAAAAACAAAATTTATGTTTAATCGAAGTGGTCCACTTTAATAAATTTATCCTTTTCCAATACAACATTAACAATTTTGAGCTCGTAATATTACCATCATCTACTGGCAAGTAGCCTTTTACAAAGATTTCAGATAAATACAAATTTACTAAAAATGTTTACATACAAAGTATATACGTAGTAGCGATACTGGCACGTTAATTTTGTGAAAAAATAATTTAATAATTTTTGTAAAAATTTCAAAAACAGTTCATTAAATTGATTTTACATACATAGGAAATATCTAATTAAAGCATAACCTGACTGTCGGCTCTAAAATATTACAGTGATTTTGACTCTATTATCAATCTGCAATATTGGTTGCATAACCGAAAAAGAATCCAGAATCTGAAATCTCTGCATTTATTATAGCACAAGCGATCGTGTGTATCCGTTGGAATCCCGCATTAGATGGTCAAGAATTTCATCTTTTAAAAATAGCGCAGTTGCTTCCAGGACAAACAGCGACAACTTGTTATCAAATTATAATTTCCGGTTGAAATGTACGATTTACTTACTATCGTAGGTAATCAATAATCAATATTCATTTTAACATGTTGTTTCCTGCAAAGTAATAAAACAAAAATCTAGTGGATTACTTCAATTAAACTATGTACGAAAATTGGTTAACACAAGTTGCGGTAAGTTGCGTTGACAAGTAAGTTTGTTGTTTTCGTGAAGTAAATGAAATACAGTTTGTCAGGTGCGTAATACAGAGTGTAAATCAAGGCCTATACATTACACCAGTTAGTTGTTTCAAATTATAGTTACATACATACATATGCAGACAATCAGATTTCATGAATATTTATTCAAAAGCAAACATATATATGGTAGAAAAGAAAATTGACAAGATTCCAATTAACCCAAAATGGCCATTAATGACAGGCTACTAATACTGTGCCATATTCTTTCTATTTGAACTTTGATACAGTATCCAATTCTTCTGATTAGATGAGTATCATTTCGACACATCTTCTTTTGGTGAAAAGACAGGTCAACATCAAGACGATAGACATGATGAAGGCAATGAAAAAGCACGATAGTTGGGAAAAGAAGAAAATAAAAATATGAAGGAAAAAGTACTTGATCAAGACCGAAAGAATGTAACTCTTATTAAAGACACGCAAATGATTCCAGAATGTACTGCACAATGTAATTTGTTTACTGAACGTTGTACCACAGGGTGTTGTGTAGTGTGTGGTAAGTTTAAGCGCAGTCAAAGCAGTGCGGGCACGTGATGAGCATGCGACAAACTGTTGCCTTTTTAACAAGGCAAACGATGTAATATAATATAAAATGGGTGTCCCTAATAATACAAATGATACAGTGATGCAGTTGGTCGGTTCACAGAATCGGTCACGTAACAAGAATTCAATGTTTTCGGAACACATATTGGTTACATAATAAAATATTTTGTTTGCATATTTATAAATGGATCTTCCAAGGAATATATGTAATTTCTTTTTAAGGGGGTTTTCTTACCAGCACCTAGAAGAATTTAATGCCAACATACATACAGTGCTCGCCTAAATTATAGAACAAAATCAGTAAACGCGAAATAATTTTTTTAGAAGAAATAATCCTCGAACAGGTCGATTCGTTTTTTTTTTTTTGGTAAAAATGTTTTAAAAAATAAAAGTCGATTTTCAACCATCATTTATTTTTCACCCTTCGTTTCACGCGGTTTTCGCTTCAATTGTGACGCCAACTGAAGTACCATAGACATGCAACTGATAAAAGTGAAACGAGCGTTTCGCTTCACTTCAAATTGCTTCAGATTCAAAGTGTGTTTATGTTATGTTTACTGTTTTCTTCCTCGGACATTTTCGTTTTTTTCTTTGTTGATAGTTTGTTTTTAAGTTTGAAGTAGTGGAAGACACAGTTACGCTGAAATTTATAATAAACGTCTTACAAGCATTAACCATTACTAACATGCGACTGGAATTTATTAGAAAATTAGGTACATATACTGCAAAATTTTATTCTTAGCCCACTGATTGACTGATTTCGTGTTATTTTGCCGCATGTACATAGGTAGCTTATAGGTTATGTGAAGCATTTCAGTACAACTGAGATGCTATTATTTTACTTGACATTCATCTGAAGCGCTTCGATAAAGTGCAAAATAAACTGCATTTGTATGTCATTTAATTTTTTTCGAGTGCAAAACGAAAACTACCTATACATAAGAAATTTTTCGAATAAATAACATATCGAATGTTAGAAAACGTTAATTTTATTCGTACCAAAAAATTAACAAAAACTTTGCCTCCACAACTCCTTCGTCAAGCAAATACAATTAATAAATTAAGTGTTAGAACAGACATTCACCCATATCTTGACAATACAAATATATTGTGACTGTGACTTTGAACTGTGACTGTGACTTTGAACTGTGACTGTGAATTTTGACTGTGAGTGTAACTGTGTACAAATTTTTCTTGTACATTTTGAAACATTGGAACCAGGTCAATTAGCAAACACTTTAAACATCTTTCTTAAGGATTCCTTCAAAAGCTGAGATCGTTTATTCAAATCCTTTTACTCTATATACTCTTCGAGTGTTTATTGCGTTCGTTTATTGAATTTGGAGTGAATAGAGTTCATTTTTGAGAGTTCGTTTATAATGGAGTAGCGTAAGCTGAGCAAGCTCTACGCACTCCGCGACTGGAGATTGTGCACGTAGAGCATGTAGGCATAAATGTCAAACGTTTGTTGAAAAGACACCACCAGGGGGCGTTTATATGAGATAATTTTTGAAATAGAACACATAATCTTTAATAGTTGTCACCAAAATTCACATAATGTATGAACATAATATGAAATGCCCGCCCCTTGCAAGTGTCAGAAAAAAATCGAAAATGTTGGAATTGCCGATTATTAGAATTCGGTACTACTTGTTGCGTATCACTGTACATGTGTCGTTTTCATTTCATCTTCAGTTTCTTCGAAAAAAGACTTTTGCAAAATAGCAACTAAATGAAATCGTCTCTTTTTTATGATTAATTATTAGCAGGCGGTATTACCCTGTATCACAATATTTTTGAGGTTAGGTAAACTTAGATATAATACCCTGACGATCAAAGATGGTTGAAAGAAAACACTATATCCAACTATATCGTTCGTTTATTTTAAAGTCTTTCTGCTCCGAATCTCATGCCACCCCTACTCCAAGATAATTCACTCTCGCGCTGTCAAAAATACTCGAACTCACCTAAAGAACGAACGCGCTACTATTATGTTATCAACTATTCCAGCCTGCACATTTAATATCTACGGGTGTTGAGTATGTGCCTCAAACATCCATTGCGGATTTACCCGAATCTAATAGCTGCAATTTTGACGGTTCACTGTGTCATTAAGACAAAATGTGTCCTCGTCCGAAAAAAAAGTATTTGCCAGCTCAAAGGTCGATTTGCACCGGCACAAATCCAGCGTGCATAAATCCATCCTTTGTTTTTGAGTAATGTCATTTTATTACTCAGAAACAAATGATGGTTGAAAATCGATTTTTACGCAAAAATGTGAAGTTTTATCCAAAAAAATAGACCTGCTCGAGGATTTGGTCCCAAAAAAAATCTATTTCGCTTTTCCTGAATTTACTCCATACTGTATATACACAAGGGTAGTCTGTAAAGTTTGCACCTTCAACATGAAGATGACGATGCTCGTCAAAAATATTCTGGTTATGTAGTTGCACATGCGTTGAAAGATACTTTTGAAAATTTCATCCGTTTTGGAAACTCAGTTGTTGTTTAACAGTTGTTTATGTCAGTAGTGTTGCAGTAAAAATAGAAAAATCGAATATCGAGGCGTTATTAAATTTTTGGATTTGAGAGGCACGTACGGCGCCTACGCAAATTAAAGCTGAGATGGACGCTGTTTACGGGAACTGAAGTCACTACCGAAAACATTGTAAAAGTTCACCAAATGATACTAGACAACCGTCGAATTAAGGTTAGAGAGATAGCAAAGACTGTATGCCGAAAGAACGTATTTATCATATATTGGGTGCAGATTTCGGCATGAGAGAAGCTCACTGGGCGCTGCGACAAAAAAAACGCATTCGAATAAACATTTTCCAAGCCATATTGAAGCAGTTTAAGCGAAAGAAGTCGAAGTTTTGGCGTCGACTACTAACTGTAGATGAAACTTGGATACTACCACACTCCTGAAATCAAGACACAATCGAAACAGTGGACTGCAAAGTCTGAATCGGCACCGAAAAAGGCGGAAAAGTGATGGCGACTGTTTTTTTGGAATAGTCATGGAGTTGTGTTAATCGACTATCTTGAAAAAGGTAAACAATAACGAGGGCATACTGCGCATCTTTTCTTGACACTCTGCTGAAGGCAGAAATTGAGAAAAGAGGACCGC
Source organism: Osmoderma eremita (assembly GCA_031763485.1). Lineage (NCBI taxonomy): Eukaryota > Metazoa > Arthropoda > Insecta > Coleoptera > Scarabaeidae > Osmoderma > Osmoderma eremita. The sequence goes on from JARFOC010082183.1 coordinate 33,594, forward strand.
ATTTGAAGAAAAGAAAGTGTCGTTCCAGCAACGTTATTCACGTTTCAATGGTCGCCATGGCCAAACTTCTGGAACTGATGGACCAGCCACTGCATTCATCATTTCTGGCCAACAACTTTTTTTTAACATAACATAACATTCTCAAACGCACAATTTTCAGAATATGATGCCAACTACTATTTGGACAGATTAAAGAGATGGAAATATCGTGTTAAAAAATAAAACTGAATTTGACAAAAAAATACTTTTTTATGTATTAGGCTGGAAACTTTTCAGACTACCCTCGTATTCACTACTAAGAATTCACTTTTAGTTAAATGTGTACATGGCATTATGAAAATAACACTCAGATAGTAATCAACCAACGCAATATATACTGTCATTGTGGAATTAGATACGCCCCTAGGAAACGCTTCACCATGACGTTAATAGTATAGCTGTGAAATAATTACAGCAAGCAAGAGTATATTTACCGTCTATAATCCAACCTTTCGGAAGACCGGCAAAAAAAAAAACAGAAAAACATTAATTTCATTTCTAAATTCGGCCTCATTTTATACGAAGAAGTACAGTGACTACACGGAATATACGTATAACCTATACATAAGTACATGACAGGTACTTATGTATTCATTTATGTTTTAATGTTAATGTTCCGTTTTCATCAAAGGGGAGATAAAATACTTAAGTTCAATACTCGGGAAGTCTATGCGTAAATTTGCAATACTGTATGTCAATAACCCACGTAAGTCCTGTACTTTAACCACAAAACAGTTCGCACCAAATAAAAAAAAATCTACCCTGCCAAAAACACCATCCATCGTTTACACCATCTTATTCCGCTTTCCTACAAATTTTGATTATATTTTCTCTCCTTAATAAATCTTCAATTTCACTATTCATAAGTGGTCTGATTTCATTGTCTTCTACTTTCTTTGGTCTTGAGATGCTCCTAATTATTCGTCCTTCAAATATTTAAAAATAAAAAATATACCCTTACCACCTTAATGAGTAAAGAACTCTGAATTTGTATTTCGACAACTAAGTTGCTTAGAAGAAAACTACAAAGGAAAATAATGGCAGACGTAGCACTCAAATATTCTCAACTGTTCTTTTTCCTACGTTTTCTGTTTCTGCGGCATACGTCATTATTTCGCGTATATTTAAATGAATGCACATTCATCTGATGCTCCGTCCTCTGACATGTGTCATGAATGTGCACGCTGCTCATTTGAATACACGAGAAATAAGCTGTATGATTTATGGAAACTTGTGTCATCACAACACGTTAGTTATTGGTCCATATATCCTGAGTTTAGTGTTTTACCGAGCTTGTTGTCTTTCAACATGTTTTTATTTGGGTAGAATGCCTTATTTCCCTCTATTATTCATGGTTTTATACCTATACTTTTTTCGCTATTTCTATGTAGCAAGACATCCAAATAATAAAATGTTTTCCCTTCTTCAAATTGGTACTTGTCGATTTTCAGATCTACTGAAATGCACTACTTTGCTTTCTGTCCATTTATTTCGAGCCTTCTTGCTTTTGCATTTGCATCAATTTTTCTAAATATTCTCTCAAATTCTTTTTGTTTCTTGATACAATTACTATATCGTCATATGCGGTGATTTGTACCGATTTTTTGTTTATAGTTCCTATGTCCTTTATTTTGTTTATTATATTATTTAACGCTGTTGTTATCTCAAATGTTTTTGTTGTCTTTTCCCCAAATTAACTGTTGCTCTCGAATTTTCCAACGTCATACTTATCAACTTTTGAACTTGAGCAAACACTATGCTATCAGTTAATCTGTGTTAAACTTCATGGCAATTGCACAAATAAAAATCTTACATGGATTACTTAACCAGGACATATTAATGACGTCATTAATGTTTGTGACGTTTCATTCTTTGATTGGCTGTGGAGCGTGCGAACTTGCGGAGCACATGTTCGTAAAATAGCGGTTTAAAGTGCCTGTTGTTAAATCCTATGAAAATTGGTCATAATTTACAAGGCGGTTTCTCTTGTTTGAGATATTTTTAAGTAGTCTCTTGCTATAGAGATTATTACGTAGTAACTCTTGTAATTATTCTACTTACTGTTGATTTACGTATATTAATATGATCTCCAACTACTTGCTGAAAACATCCAGTTGCAAAGATCCGCAATGTTAATAATAATTGTGTAATTGCAGATATCAGGGAATGTGTTTTGTTTGAAATTACGCAAGTGGAATATATCCAGCATTTCTCGTACTGCTATTTTGGGAAACCTGTACCGCAATTTATAATCCGTGTCATCGTTGTTGCTGGTATCCTAATGCAGAGGCTTATTGTATATTACTCTACATTAGGTTTGTATAAGTGTCTAACGTGTGTGTATGTGAAGTGTGTGGCCTGTTACTTCCTCGCTTCGCCGTAAGAGGGCAGCAGTGTTGATTTATCCTCAACACTGAAAGGTACCGGGAGAGGTACCGGCCACCGTTGCCGCAACCGATCTAAAAATAGATTGTCACAACGAAGATTCGAACCGTCGAGATCCCCACAGATGCTTGGCGCTCTTACCACTGCGCTATCCTGGCAGCCCCCGTGTCATCGTAATATTTCATCGGATTATTTCTTTTCCGATAAATTGTCGGTGTGGCTAGCATATTTACTAACTGCGTTAATTCTTCTACTGAAGTTCATGAAAATGAGTTATTTTCGCTAATTTCACTATCACACGATATTTTTGTTTTTATTAAAAAAAAAGAACAAATGTTATTTCTTAGTGGCAATTCTAGATTGACAGATTGAGGTTAACACGAACTTTAATCGATGTCTGGACCCGAATCAACTAAAGAGGATTAGGTAATTCGTCCTTAGGTTTAAGTAACACTGCTCTAATAGAGATCGGTGTAACCGGGCATCAATGTTATTCCACTTGCCGAAATACGTATCTGCAGCCTTTCGCTCGTTGTGGTGGTGGTAAGGATATTTTTTTGTTTCAGTTTTAGTATCTCAATCCATCCTATTCTATTATTTTATACTGTCGACGAACTAAACAACATAACAATAACTAATGCTACAACGGATATAATGGTAATCAAAGTCTTTGAAAACATGAGTTGAAGCATGTATTGATGCTGGTGGTAATCATTTTCAGCACCACTTTTAATCAAATAATAAACGCAAAGAATAAATTTTCTTTCTACTAATCGTTTCAATAAATTCTCTTAAGATCCAGTTTACTTAACCCCTCTGCCATATGCAACCTACATTATTATTTATAAAAGCTAAATTGTGAAATATATCAACGGCACGCCACTGATGCGAATTGATGGACACACACGACAGAAAAATTAATGTGTGGTCGCCCGATTGGATTTTACGGTATTTTATTTTTATAGAAATGATTTGTGCTTGTATAGAACGCAAAAATAACAACACTGGATGTGTGGTTTCTAGAAAAAAAAAAAACAAAGATTTTTTTTCTCATTCAGTGCGAACTTTTTTACGATTATTATAAACAAAAATAGGTATTAATTGGATTACTTACCAATACTTTTAGATCCCGGTTCCCGTGCTTTTTGAACCCTGCGAATAAATGAAAATAAGTATTATACAAGATCAGATCACTTATAAAACCTACTTTAAATACAAATCCTCCAGTGTGCTATTGCTGAGCCTATAAGATACGCCATATTTTTCTTTATATTTATCCAAAGCTCGTAAAAGTGTCGGAATTTCAGGCCTCGTGTTCTCACTGAATCGATAACAAATAACTCTCTCTCTGCCTTCATATTCGAGCGGCTGCTCCTGCAATTCTGCTTTCAAAACCTTCCTCAACTCCATAAGCTTATTCTCGTCGTCTTTATCTTGACTTATGTTGCAGTTATACCCGAGGTCTACGGAACACGGATATACATATAAACGTTAGAAACTGGAACGCAACGAGTAACTAACTAACCGTTTTCGTTCTTTAGATCCATAGACGTGCCGCAACATACAAGACATCCCCCATTTATAATGGCGATGTAATCAGATAATGCTTCGGCTTCTTCGAGAAAGTGCGTGGTGATCAATACTGTTTTCTTGCCCTTAAATTTTAGGATTAAATCCCAAAATTCCTGTCTCCCTTCGATGTCGATACCAGAAGTCGGTTCGTCTAAGATCAAGATCTGAAGGGATTCAAAAAAAAACTATAGTTATATACAACTATATAGCGACCATTTAGTTGGTCGCTAATGAATCCTCTCCCTTTATCAGGGAACTGGACAAGTACAGTATCCATTATTTGTTATTCGATTTCATTCGATACCCTCTTTCTTTTACTACTCTTCTATGTTTGTCATTACTAGTAGCTTTTTAAAGTTACTACCTCTCAATAATAGCATCTCCATAGGTAAGATATTTATAACCCCACTTATTATACTGCCATAATTTGTTGTCATTTTGACTATTAGGAAATATGAAAATTTCGAAGAATGATTTTCAAGACGTTATAACACCAAAGTTACTAGCAAATTTTATTATAATAATGGACAATGTGCTATACCTTACTATTCAGCTGACTAAACTACCCACTACCGCAAGTAAAATAATCAGATACGGACGAAGTAAAAAAAAAACTTCCATATTCAGCAATGTTAAAGGGTAAACTAATTTACAAGAAATAATAAAATTTTATGATTGCCAGCATGTCATTGCGACTTGGATTCCATCAAATTAACTTGGGGGCATGATACAGGGACAAACTTCAACACAAAATTTTGATTCGAATAATAATATCGAACTGAAGTGTTTGATACAATACCCCTCCACATTTGTTACACATTAGTTGTTACCGTTAAAGCCTGTAATCCAATATTCCATGAAATAACTAGTTATTACATAAGTTAAACATAGTTAAATTATAGAATAGCTCTATTTGATGGGAATCGCGACAAAGTAAAATCCCCGAGACTATTGGTAACGATTACGATATGCATTGAAAATTTTATTGTACTAATATAAAAACCAGACTCTGAAGTAGTCTTGTGCGTAACGAAGAGTGATAATAATAATAATCTGTACTATAAAAATACTATATATGTCCATAAGTCAAAAATAAACAAAAAAATGACTTGTACCGTCACTAATTCACTGAATTATCAATACTAAAAAAATACACAGTATGGGAAATTCCACACACCGCAAATTGATTTAATAAATTTGTGGGCTCCCATTGTCAACTAGGTCCCCAATAACGATATTACATGCACGCATGTTTATACGTAATATGCAACATCTACCTCTACCTTTTCCCTAATCTACACTTGTCCCTCTCTTGCAGTGAATTCTCTACTGCTAAGCTTTAAATCACAAAAGAAACAGGGTTAAAGAATATATTGCCCATTACCGCTATATAATAGATTAAAATCATCGAGTGTAACAAAAAGCAAAACATCAAATGACTCTCGAAAATTTTAAGTTAATAAAATAATAAAATTAAATACGTATTCTTTAAATATTTGTAGGGCTGCTACTATTCTGCAATCGAACAACGGTCGTGGATTTTGCAATAAAATGATGAGTGTAAGGGATATGGAGTTAAAAATTGTGCACGGAAAGCTGAGGCACGTTTAAAACCAAGGCAGCGTGGAAGGAGCAAATCCGGACGTGGAAAACATACCATTTAGATGCAATTGTACCAACGAATGGAGTAAGGACATGCAGTTTGTCCAATTTACGAAAATCACACACTGCCAAAAATTACAAACATGTGGCCATATAAAGGTCACATACAGTTCGTCTGCAGTCCTAAACGGCCGATTAGCATATCGTCACTTAACATTTTCGCATATATATACAAACCATCGACAGAACCGAGCCCACAGTTTATTGCGTCCTAACGATAGATTTATGCGTACGAACTAAGGGCATTTATTGATTTATAAAACGGCTCGGTGGCGCAGCCGTAAGAGGGCCTGCTTCTGAGAGTGACAGCATCAGGGACGAGGTTTCGAAACTCGTCAGTAGACAGTGAGAATTTTTCCGGCGGGTACGGTACCCTCTCGAGTCATCATTTGCCGTTGGTAAACAAATGACGGTAATTTACCTTTTACGGCCAGAGAATGAAGTAACAAAGCTATAAAACACTTCCACACACAAAATACATATCTACGCACCGAGCCATGACAAGTCAATGGCCAAGTTGGGTACACGACATTATGTATTATCAGCTCCAACCATAATATTGTGCGCCTGACAGGAGTGTTACTGACCGCTGCACGTTCTATAAGTAATGTCATAGTAATGCCATAGTTTAACGCGAAGCGGTCGGTTACATTCCTGTCAGATGCAAGGTAGAATGCTTGTACCATTACTTTATATGGTATAGATCAAGGATTTTCAACTGGCTAATTTTGTAATGTTCACGGATGATATTCCCTATTGCAAAAAAAAAATGCAATAGTAGCATGTGCTGATGATAATACAAGAAACCATTGCTCTCCATTTTAACCGTAAATCGCTCGCCACGTCTGTTAAACTTTGCACTTATAAAGAGAGATATGATAAAGGGCATAAATTAACTTCAAACGTAAGATTAGCTAGCTTTTTAAGATTTTATTAGTTTTATATTTAATATTAGGTTATTCTTACCTCTGGGTTGCCCATTAACGCAATTCCCAAGGACAATCTCCGTTTCATCCCTCCAGATAGTTGATGCACGTAGTTATGGGCTTTGTTGCTTAAATTCAGAGTGGTGTGCAACAGTTCGTCGGCTTGCTCTTCCGCTTTCTTCGACGATAAACCTTTGAACTTCAAAATTGAGGTAATTTAACAACGAAATTCAAAAACTTTACAATCAAATTACCATTCCGAACAGCTTCAAGTGCTGTTTGACCGTTAATTCGTCGTAGAGCAGATCTTCTTGGGTGCAAACCGCTATCTTTCTCCGTGCTAGCTCCACATCATCGTTTATGTTAGATCCGTCGACCAATATTTCTCCACTCGTAGCTTTCGTAAAACCTGCATTGATAATAAATGTGCAATTCATCAGGCACTGACTATGCTTTAGATGCAACGGCGGCTGGTGCTGACGTATTGGGTGGGCAGTAGCTAAGATGGGACTGATTCGTGCGGCGTCGTGCTGCCTCCCTAACAGCAGGGAAACTACACGAATTAGCACGAAGTACTACTATCTCCCCACCCAAAACGTCATTACCAGCCGCCGCTGTTTAGGTGTATTAATTTGAGCCTACCGCTTAACATAGAAATTGTAGTTGTCTTCCCTGCACCGTTTTCACCCAATAAACTCATTACAGTGCCTTTATATATGTCCATATTTAGGTTGTTGACTGCAACATTGTTCCCGTAATTTTTCGTGACATTCTTTAATTGTAATAGCGGCTTCTCGTTAGACAATAAACTCATTACAGTGCCTTTATATATGTCATTATTTAGGTTGTTGACTGCAACATTGTTCTCGTAAATTTTCGTGACATTCTTTAATTGTAATAGCGGCTTCTCGTTAGACTTATCGTTGTGAGGTAACAAGGAAGATGATGGCGATGTGGGTGCCACTTTCTTCAAGCCTAACTTGTTTAGAGCTTTCTACAATATGGAAGGTGCGTATTCAGAAAAAAAACATGATTATTACTAATATCTTGAGTGTGATAACGTACATCTAATATAAAATACCAGGGTTTCGATATTCCGAAAGGACCGGGCCATAGTTTGTCCAAATAGAGGGCAAGCACAAAGTACAAGATGGTGTTCACAATCAACATGACCATTACGAGTCCGAGGGACAAGTCATCGGAACTAGAGGTGGGTGACTCGAACAAACTACACACGGAGAGGTACTTTTCTGTAGACGCAAAAATACGATAAAATAGAACGAATAGTGATGGTGTAAAGTACATTTGTGATTTTTATACATCTTTTATATCATACAATTATAAAGCATAAATTGCTCACCTCGTAATTCAAACAATGATATT
>JARFOC010082194.1:0-14566 GCA_031763485.1 Osmoderma eremita
TTGCACAGTAGATAAAATCTAGTGTACCAAGAAAACGGGTAATTCCCCGTATTTTAGATTAAACTTAGCAAAGAGCAGTTCTTTACGTCAATTCGTCCTCTGTTATGTAGACGACTTTGATCTGGGATGCATTTAAATACCTGCATTCGGTATATTTATATGCACTGCTATTATTTCGCACACAGCTGTACGTCGATGATATGTTTTCGGTTTATATATACTTTTTCAGTAAAAAATCGCGTTTAATTTTTTGTATATTACAATACAAGTTTGTTTTATCAAAAGTAATAACAACTCAAAATGTTAAAACTGAGTTAGTGTATAAATACATGTTCTGGATACTGTATATAGGAACATATCTGTAGGTAGTCGTAAAAATGTAAATTAAAATTATGCAAATATTATTACAGATCTATAGCGTTCTAAGAGGTAGGTGATACATTCAAATACATCTCGCATATACTTAGGCACGTAGGTATGTATTATACAGGGTCCATGGGAAAATGAAGACCCCTAAATATTTAAGAATAAAGACTTTTTTTACAAAATCGCTGGGAAGGAGACAACTTTTGGAGGAGAAATGATATATAGTTCCAACCCCCTAGCCATATGGGTGTCAACCTCAAAATTTTTAAATAGCACTAGGGGTTGAGTGATTTAAAAGCTTTATCTATGAAAGAATTGCAATGAATTTGTAATGCATTGCAACCTCTGGTGTACTTTAAGGATCCAATATGGGGCCTCTGTGTTTATTATATTTGTTAATGATTTGGTTGATATCGTTACCTCAGAGAGACCACTTTTTGCGGGCGACCTATAGATATTTCGAATATAGACAGTATCAACGATCGTGAAGTGTTGCGGATTTGCTGAACATTTCTCGGTGGTAAAAACATTGGAAAATTTCTTACGAATACATGAAGACACAGGTGACAAACTATTCGAAAAAATTATGCATCGCATATCGAGATATTCGTTTAAAAGGGAGTTCATACAGTGCGGACGTAAATAGTGAACCCTCCCCCTGCTCCCCCCGCGTCCCGTAACTTTTGAAAGGAATGCGATAGAGAAAAAAAAACAAAGATGAGGTGAAATTAGAGGCAAATTATGATATTTTGGTTATAGCGCGGTTATGCACTGTACTCAAAACGTAAGATAGATGGCGTTATTATCTTTAAAATTTTAAATGGAAAGTATGTTCATTTGCAAGATATTTTCATTGTGTTTACGCCTATGTAAACAGTTTACGATTTTCTATGTTTTAACGGACATATCCGACATAAAAGATAGATGTACTTTACCTTTCTGATAACCCTGGTATTTATTTCATGGTGCATGTTTCCTATGAAACGTATTTTAGAATTTAAAAGAAACGTCAAAATACTTATGCCGATTTATTTCTGACAGTATTAACAATATTAAATTTTATTATTACACTGGTACGCTCTCGTCCTTTAGCAGAAAACGTTGTGGCAATAATGATTTTCGCTATGTCAGGTATACTGTCAGAAATAAACCGGCATAAATAATATGTTGACGTTTCTTTTAAATTATAAAATACGTTTCCTAGGAAACATGCATCATTCAATAAATACAAGGGTTATCAGACACGTAAAGTACCTCTATCTTTTATTACGGATATGTCCGCAAAAACACAGAAAATCGTAAAACTTACAAATGAGCGTTTATATGAACATGCTCTCCATTTAAAATTTTAAAAATAACAACGCCATCTATCTTACGTTTTGAGTCCAGTGCATCACGCTATCACCAAAATATCGTAATTTGCCTTTAATTTCACCTCGTCTTTGTTTCGTTTCTCTATCTCATATATAGGGATATATAATAATCTCAAAACATACAGTATGTTCCCTAAAAAAGCGGTTTTTTGTGCCACCTTTTCATGAAACACTCAGTATATCGGAATATATTTTCTAGAGATGCGCAATTAATATTAAACTACATCTCCAAAGTATCAAATTGCTATCTAGCATATAGCCCGAGTAATAAAAGCCGGGCGTATTGCTGCAGCCTGTATATAAGTAACTTAAATACATATACTGTATTTATTCTACATAATACCGCCGCATTCTAATAGACGCCGCAAGAACATAATGCCACATGAACATGAAGTTATGTGAGCTATTGATTATTCAAATAAGCACCTTAGGTATGCTCAATGAAAATGAGCTGGCTCGTTTTTGATGAAATTTCAAAAAAAATTGATGTAACGAATTACATCGTTATTGGTTTTGGCCGGACTTAGCAGCCTAATATACCAACGACATCGAAAAGTCTGCTCCAAAAAGGTGCTTACTTTAAAGAGAAAAGAAATCCATAACAGGAAAGAATTACCAGAAATTTACTTGGCAATAAGGAGATAAAAAATCTTGATAACAAATAATAATAAAAAAAAGTTATAAGACGCAAAATATAAGCATTGCAATGAACAAAAACAGTAACAAAATAAGAAATACCCAAAAACATTATCGGTGGGGCACAAAATTTTGTTATTTTTGAAGGATTTTGAAGGATTAATTTCAAATATTTTTTTAAACATAAGTATGCTTATCATCTTTTTATATTTTTACTGAAAAAGCATTAAGTACCAATATTGTACATGCGGATACTGAAATAAAGGAAAAGTGGTGAAAAATACCTCGAAATCAGTCTGCAACATTCCTTGAACGCCAACACCATTTTAAAATTACCACGGTAAACATCCAGATCCAAATTACTATTCATTTTCTTCACACGCGGCATTCTATGACAGTCTTAGGTTCTTACGTATCACTTCTGTGACGTCTACTGTGAAGAATACCAGAAACTTGGAATTCCTCGTCGAAAAAATCAACCTGATACAAAAGTTACAAAATTCCGCACAAATTACTTAGCGCGACTAATGTAATCTAATTATTACCCGAAACACTTTTCACGTCTATTGGGAGTACTAATTGAGGCGGATGAAACGAGGTCTTTTTCATAGAATTGAAAAAAAAGAAGCGGTGCGAGTACGCGGAAACCATCAGCACACGGCCAAGGGTTGTCGGACACTAGACGCTCGGTTTCAATTCTATCACCTTTTTGATTCGCGTCCGTCGTCTGCCTCCTGTTCAACGTACAACATGATGACGAAGATCAGCATCGAAACGTACAGAGGAGGAACACGACGAGCAGACGAGAGAGATACGCGAACGCATAAACCGCTTAATTACACAATTTCCTGTTCCTTTTAGGCAGTTCGGGATCGGGATTCAAGTTGTTTTAATGAGCGACACAGACTGGTACTTGTTATTGAAACAATGCTTAATACAATAATCGCACAGATCCATTTTGCACCGTCGTGCGTCATTCCGCAATTAATTATTCGGCAAAGTGTTCTAATCTAACTATGCGGTTAGCACGACCCAAATGGAAATGGTATTAGTATTCGTTGAAATTACAACGCGGGCGTACTTACAGTCAAATACACAATTGATGTGTTAGTAAACACTATTTCAATCTTACTTAGACACGAACTCTATATCAATTAAGACCTTTCAAGCCAAATACACCCAAACAAACAAAACATAACCTACAATTATTTTAACCAAAACCATGTGCGAAAAGGAAACCTTTTAGTGTGTTCTGAAAATAAGGAATTTTTTGGGCGTGAAAAATGGTTTTACTACAGAGTACTCCTGTAGTGTTAATAGCTATTTGTTTAATAAGGCAACAAAGTAGCTGATTTAATGCCAATTTAATGAGTCAAGGCTTTCAATCCAGTCAAGGATTTAAATCAGCCTTGTTGCCGAATTGCACATATGATTTTTTCGCCGATCATTTAAGTTTCACATTTTTAAAGAGAAAATACGCAAAATAATCTGGATATTCGATTATATTAAGGTGGCTTATACAGAGCTTATTTATTATTTTTCGTTAATTTCTGAATATTTTTATGAGGCTTGTGTTTAACGAATAAAAAGTGATAAGCAACTAATACAAAGTTAAAAAATGAGCGATAGTAATGCTGAAGATTTACCGTATGAAATTAGAGCAGCTACAAAAATTGTGGAATTGAATTTACCGCCTGAGAAGTCTCGCAAAGTTTATCAACAAGCATACAGGAATTTCCTTGATTTTTGTGATAACAAAAAATTCAAGCTATGTTCAAGTTTTGCTGGTGTATTTCGCAGAATTATCAAAGAAAATGGAATCTTCTTCTTTATGGGGCATTTACTCAATGTTGAAGACTACTTTGAACATCTAAATATTAAAAGCTTGTTGCTTTTTTAAAGCGCCAATCAAGCGGATATAAGCAAAAAAAATCTACCGTTTTTTGAGCAAAATAACATTGAAAAATTTCTCCAAGATGCCCCTGACAACGATTACTTGTGTACAAATGGTTATGGTAAATGCTTGATTTATAAAAAATCACGTCCATAATACTGTTTTAAGTGGCATTGGTATTTGTATTGGCAGGAGCACGCAGAAGCGATGAACAGTTGAAGATAAAACTAGAAGATATTCAGGATTTGGGAGACAAATTGTTGATTACATTGCCAGATACAAAAACGAAAAAACAGATCGTTTCAGGTTAAAGATTATTTGCAAATTTTTCGGAAGCACACTTCGTGTCGTCCAAATTTGGAATCATCAAGATTCTTTTTCAAATATTCAGCTGGAAGAAGCTTTAAACAATGTATTGGTATCCATAAGTTTGGAGAAATTCCTGCAGAAATAGCTGAATATTTAAAATTGCCACTTTCTAAGAAATGCACTGGCCACTGCTTCACCAGAACATCAGCAACATTGTTAGTGAACTTTGGAGGAGATATCACCATGCTTAAAAGACATGGTGGTTAGAAGTAAGTTTTTTTTTGTCAAGAGATATATTTCAATTATAAATACTGTTTTATATTTTTGCTAGGTCTACGAGTGTGGCCGAAGGGTACATTGAAGAATCAGTGGCTAGAAAATCCAACATAAATGAAAAGATTTTTACAACCAGCAGTAGTAATTCAAGTGTTGCACAGTTTAGATCTTCTACAAGCACAAGCACAATTATTAACAGTAAACTGAAGGAAACTATTAAAACGAATGTCGACTAGCAAAAGCCATTGGTTCTTAACAATTGTACTATGTAATGTAAATATTAGCATTTATAATAAATAATTAATAATTGTGTTCTGTTTTACATTTGATATTATTTTCAAGTCACTATAACTTAGTTTATGAAGTATTAAAGTTTTATATTGCCTAGGAATTTTCTCACATTTTAATGCCTTGACAGTATATACATGAAATCGTTTAGTGCACGCCACTAAAGTTTGGTGTTTAACGTCGATGGGCGAAAAAAGTTATTACTTCTTTCAAACCGGTATTGATTTGAAAAGAATACACGATCAAAACATAGTATGTGTTTTATCTGAGGAAAAGTTGTTCCAATAACGTTCTTCGTTTAAAATAAATATAATAAAAAATGTAGGTATGAATAAAAATTTAAAAAAAAAACTGAAATCAAATTTTAAATTCTTACTTTTACTTTGCCTAAATAGAATCATTCAAAAGGTTAAGTACTCTTTAAAATTTAAACCATTAAAATGCTCTAGATCAGCCATGTCAAAGATACGGCCCATTGAGCCCGAATCAACAGCCAGATAATGTGGCCCGCGAGCATGTTTTTTTGTTTATTCATCGTTATGCAGCCCGAAAATAAAGTACTGTTACGATTGGTATAAAATGGATCCAACAGTGCCATATCTATGTTTAGGAGGATAAACTAAGGTGGCCGTACTCAACTTAAAGCCAAATGTCATCTGGCTTGTTCCAGAAAGTTCTGTCGCGCGAAAACACAGATGACGCTATCTGAACATTCTGGAAAGAACTGTCGAGAAATCACAATCCGTATATAAGCCAATAACCGCTAGACTGAGTTCAGTCAATTTTTAACATGTCTGTTTCAAAACCATCGTAACTTTCAAGAAAAGTGGGAATTGCAGTTTTTTTGGTGTGAAGTAAAAGGCAAAATTTTTTGCTTGATTTGTAACAGTACAGTCGGTGTTCCAAAATTATATAATATGAAACGTCACTATGATAGTCATAAAACTAAGTTTGACAAGTATACAGGCATGATTAGAAAGAAAAAGTTAAAATCACGGTTAAAAGATCAACAGCTTATGTTTACACGACCAAAGCAAGAAAATGGATTCATTTTCTTGCTTTGGCCGTTCAAGCCAGCTACGTACTGTCGGAGTTGATCGCAAAACACTCAAAACCACCAAGTGCCTTGTAACGGCCGCGGAAATTGTAAGTCCCGGGAGCGTGAAGGTTTTTCAAAATATATCCTTGTCCCGGAATACTGTCGCTGAAAGAGTTACTGAGTTGGCTGCCAATATAAGTTATCAAATAAAAACAAAATCAGACTCTTTCATTGCATTTTTTACTGCCTGTGACAAAAGTACAGATGTGTGGGGTGTGGCGCAACTCGCTGTTTTTCTTCGTGCTGTTGATAGAGATATTAACGTTTATGAAGAATTACTGGAATTAGTACCATTGCATGAAACAACAAGTTGGGAGGATATTTTCAATGCTGTTTATGGACTTCTGCAAAAGTACAATTTAGATTTGTCAAAACTGTGTTCCGCTGCAACAGACGGAGCTCCTTCAATGACTGGAATAAATAATGGCTTCATTACAGACAAAGACCAGAGAAACGTACAGTGATAAACCAGATTTTCATCATGTTCATTGTATAATCCACCAAGAAGATTTATGCTCAAAAGTGATCAAGTTGGAAAGCGTTTTAAAGTCAGTGAAAAAAATGATAAACTTCATAAGGTCACGTGGCTTTAATCAGCGACAGTTTTCTGCGGCTTTACATGATTTAGAAAATGAGTACACTGGTTTACCTTATTATGCAGAGGTGATGGCTTTCGTGGTCTATGGTTCTCGATCGGTTTTGGAAACTCAAAAAAGAAATACGCTTTTTCATGGAAGTGAAAGGACAAGATGTCAGCTTTTTTATAAGTTCTTTCATTTATGGTAGATATCGCAAAACACTTGTCAGACTTAAATACGAAATTGCAAGGACCACATTAAGTTATAACAGATATGCATGATCATGTGAAAGCTTTCAAGAGTAAGATGATGCTGTGGAAAAAACAGTTAGCAGTGGATAATCTGTCACATTCTCTGACTTGTAAGGGGTATCAGGAAAGTATAGTTGTCCCAATATCATACAAAATGTATACAGAGAAAATGGGAAGCATTCTGGCAGAATTTTAAAAAGCATTTTAAGTTCCAAGAAAACAAGTTTTCTTATTTACTGGTCTTTTCACTATCGATACTGATAAAGTCCCCCCTCACTTGCAGATGGAAGTGATTGAGATTAAGTGTCAGACCCATTTAAAACAAGAATTTTATAGTGTTGGTACATTCGAATTTTATAACTACTTGCTTGTTCAATACCAAGAAATGAGAAAATTTGACTGTAAAATCCTATCAATGTTTGGAAGTACCTATAAGTGTGAACAATCATTTTCTTTGATGAAAGGAAACAAATCTCCCGCAAGATCGCGATTGACAGACGCACACTTGGACGCAGTTTTAAAAGTTATTCCCGCCGATAAATTCACGCCACAAATAGACAACTTAATTAAAGACAAAAGACAAATATCTGGCAAAAGAAGTTAATGTTTGTACTTTTTTGTATTGTCCTTTTTATTGGAAATTTAATATATATACTTGTCCTGTAATAATACTTTCTTATAATATAATTCTTTCTTTCGTTAAGATTTTCAGTAGTTTGTCTTCTTTAAGATTAGATTTTGCGGTCCACCTAGTCTACGGTCTTCATGCTTTTGGCCCACCAGTGACATTGAGTGTGACATGGCTGCTCTAGATATTTTCAATAAAACATACCTAAGCATCGTTTAAATAACACTGGTTAACAAGATTTTTGTCCCAAGCATGCCCTATATACTTTTGCATGCTGAAATCAATTGTGTTCAGAATTTCTCCAGCACCCATAGTTTTTATTTCAGTTGCCGGCTAGAGCTCGGAACTGATCAAGCAACACGCAATGGTTAATGTTTGAACATGCCTTAACGTGTTAAGTAAGACCTCCATTTCCCATTCCTAGATAGCATCTCTTGTTATTTCGGTTGTCGGCTAGAGATCGGTAAATGAACATATACGCTGACGTTGTTAACGTTTTAAAGTGTTGCGTTGTGGTGTGTTCAAGTTATTGTAGTGAAGCCGCGAACATTTGATCACCTGAAAAATGTGTAAACCACCCGAACTCTTTTTGCTACGTTTGCGGCAAATTGACATTTAAATATCAAACCACGCACTTTCACAACTCTCCTTAAAAGGCGCTATGAGCAGTATTTCAAGTGCAAAGTAGGTGATGAAGACAAAAGCTTAGCTCCCCATATTTGCTGTGTTACATGAGTCAGACTTCTTACAGCGTAGGCAAAAGGTAAACGACATATACCCTTTGCTATTCCTATGATTTGGAGGAAACCATCAGACCATATTATCGACTGCTATTTTTGTCTAACAAACTAACAAACATAAGTAGTATGACTTCTAAATCCAAACATACTGTAAAATATCCTTATATTCCATCTGCACTGAGACCAATACCTCACAGTCCGGAATAACCTGTGCCTAAACCTCCACAAAACATGACAATATGTGACGATGAAAGTGCTGATGATATCAAGACAAATGGAGCCCTGCTATGTTGGCAGGCTATTGTTGGACGCTGAAGAGAGATGTTTCTGGTGCAAATTACAGCCGAAAGTCATATATCGGTACATTTTCCAAGTAAATATATCACTTTGTACGTCATTTTTTCATGATTTATACACATAATATATACTTTCACAAAATTTCATTGCTTTGTCACTCTGAAACCCTGCCTGATAGAAAAATTCTGAAAACAGACATGAAATAAGTGGAAAAAAGTACTACCAAGTACCCACTTTACTTCGTGGGACAAAACAAATCTGAAATTTTGTTGACCAGTGTAATTTCACAAATAAGGCAATTAAAGTGGTACAGAGTGGCTGGAAAGTCAGTTTACCGGTTTGTATTTAAAATAGCAAAGATCAAATGCGTGAAAATCATGTTATTAAAAAAATATGAAACAAATACAAATAGTTCTCAAAATGATGTTCTGCCTTCAACGGAAATGCCAAATTATAATTATTAAGTAGAGGAAAAAAAAAGGAATCTATAAAAAGTAAATAACTACAAACAATCTTAGTGGGAGGTTCAGTTTGTAACTGTTCTATCTGAGATATACAAAATAAAGAAAGAAAATAACAATAGCTAAAATGCCTATTTGTAACTTAAATCTAAAATTCCCCATGTGTGTATATTTTGTATAGTTCAAAAAGGAGTAAACAGAATGATTCTACCTGCCCTTTTCATATAAATGTAAAATAATATAAAAATAACAATGTACTGCAACCTAAGCCGTATGCATATTTTAGCTCGCAACGGGATCCAAATACCCTTGGATTAATTCTTTATCATTGTTTATATGTTCAAAAGCATAGTGGAATAACAACCACCACTTAAAATCAATATTAGTAGGTTTTTCTGAAAGCACAATTTCTTTCATAATATAATACCCCATAAAAAATCATTTGAGGTTATGTCGCATACGTCGGTAGGTAATCCTAGACGACCAATCTCCGACAATAGCGCTGTGCTTTAAGACCGTGATTATCTAAGAATTTAAAGTAGCAATAAGAAAAAAAAAATTATTGAAATATTGTAGCAAAACAATAAACATACTTTTGTGAAACATTGTCAAACAAATCTTATATATTGCTAGAGATATATAAGTTTTAGAACGTTATAAAACAATACATTGGATAAACTGTAACTATCCATCCGAGAAACCGTGAGTGTACATTTCCTAAAACAATATTAATTAAGAAAGCCACACAATATACATATTAATTACTAATTTGCTGTTCCAGTAAACAGGATAATTGAAAGCTGGCCTCATTTTCCATGAAGAATAAATTATTGGTAAGTATGAATTTTAAGTTTTTTTTATTTATGAAATTCAAGTAAAAATTAATAATTAATTTATGTATTTATAAATACTATTTATATGGCTTAAACAAAACCAATCCAAATGCCATTTTCGGTAGTTACTGCTTCGACTGACGTACGAGGTGTGTAAATTAAGAAATGAAACTGATATTTTTAAATATTCTTACTTGAATATAATTACAATTGAACGTTGTCTCCCTCAAAATAACTCATAGCAGTGCTGGATTTCGGATATTGGAATCGCCTTTACCTGTTCGGTTACAGCCGTTTGAATGTTTTCGACTGTCCCAAAATGATGTCCCTTCAGATGAATTTTCAATCTTGGGAAGAGGAGAAAGTCACAAGGACCCAAGTCAGGTGAATAAGGAGGCTGAGGAGCGACAGAAATATTATTACTGGCCAAAAAACCGTTTATGGAAATTGCTGTGTGACAGGGCGCATTGCCATGATGCAGGGTCCAATCATTCTTGATGTTTGGTCTCACACGCATGACCCTTTTTCGGAGTCTTTCGAGAACCTCGCGGTAAAAATGTCTGACCTTTAGGCACAAACTATTTGTAAACGATTGCCTGGCTACCAAAGAAACAATCAGCATGCCCTTGATCTTTGATTTGTCCATTCAATTCATTGGTCAAAACTTGATGAACGGTGGTGTGAGACAAATTCAACTGTTCCCCGATCATTCTGACCGTCAAGCGACGATTTGAACGCACAAGATCGCGGATTTTGTCGACATTGCCATCGGTTCTTGCAGTTGAAGGCCTTCCGTTGATTCTCTTCCTTGTGAAAATGCCTTAAACCACCGAAAAACCTGGGCTTTTGACAAACCACTATCTCCGTAGGCCTGCTGAAGGTTTGCAAAAGTTTCTGTTGTACTTTGTCCAAGTCTGAAGCAAAACCTGATAGCACACCGATGCTCGAAATTAATGTCTTTCATTTGTAGAACTCACTACGAAAACAGGGTTCACGGAAAAAAACTACAGCCGACCACCCAATGACTTGATCGAGTTCAAACTTGCACTGAACGGGTATGTGCAACGCGTTGTCAGTCTCATTACTTAATTTATACACCTCGTATAATCGATAGTAAACTAGATTGTCTTCACGCTGATAATTATACTCACAATACGTCAACCACATTATATTACAGTTCTTGTTTATTTGTCTTCTCTTCGGATATATGGCAAAAATGTATATTACAGGATGCGATCGATAGTAACAATGGAATTTATGCGATTTTCTCATCTCATAAAAGTCTAATGAAGCATTAAACGCTCAGTCATAACAGGTAATGAAAATAATATACTGCAAATGCAATCAATAATAATAAAGGTTGTGTAATCTTTCAAGTCGATATTAATTAGTTAATCGTCACAAAATATGACAACAAAAAGACAACGGGGGATCCTTATGAAGATAATTTAAAATCCGGTGCAAACAGTAAAATGATATATAAAAATTGCTACAGGATAACCCATAAATGTTCGTTAAGCACACACGATAGTTTTAACAAAATAACGAGGTTTTTAAGAAGTAAGAAAAATGTAGCTGACAATTAACTTATCATAATAATAATAATTCATAAAAAGTAACCTTACACGAACTAAGCAATATAAACAAAACCACTTTTACTTTAATGTAATTCTTTACACATATACATAGATTCTGTACAATAAAACGAACCTGAACTACCGAAGCGTTAATATAATAAATTAAAGTGTATTATTGTACGTGTTGTACATATTTGCGCTAAAATCCAATTAGCAGGTTAATGTTTACTCTGTATAAAAAGCAAGTATCTTGTTAGGTTGTTTTGAACACTTCAGAGCTTATTGACGTTGGTGATATTTTTAAATGTACAGGGTGATCCATTAGAAGTTTCGAACAAAAGTTTAAGCATGTCGTTAAGTAGCATTAATGTTGTTACTATAGAGAAAGTCGCAAAAGTTTTATCAAGACCAAGACGAAGTAAAATACAAATAACACTGGCTTCAATAATTTCCCATTATTAGTAAGTAGTTCCTATCAGTTCATTTAGAAAAATTCATAGATATTTTCATACACAAATGAATTGAAATTGGTGGCAATTTGCTTAAATAGCCGTCTGCATTGAATTATTTCTTAATATTTAATATGTATGTATTTAAAAAGTAATGTTTCAGTTTCTTATTTTACTTATTAGTAGATTATTGCAATGTGTTATCTATTATTATTATTAATAGTCATATTCTGTAATATATATTATTAACGCAAGCGCCAACATTGACTCTTATTCTTATTCTTTTCAAACAATCTCCTCTAATATTAAATTTAAGTCGTATGTGGTTTCCTATTTACAATTTATGCCTCTTTAATACTCCCTCAAAAATACCATGTTCCCTATGAAAGGAATAGTTTGGATAACAGGTCTCTTAATATGCTTAAACTTTGGTCCCAAACATTTGTTGGTGAAACTATGTAATCGTTTGTTATCCAGGTATTAAGGTGTTTGGCTTTAGGCTCGTCTTAGGAACTGGGCCAGGTCACTCACAATTAACAAAGCGTAAATACATACAAATTGTGTACATATTTCGGCAACGAAGTTGCCATCCTCAGCACTGACGCTAGAGTTATTGCTTGCGTTACTGCTGAGGGGTGCGAGATATATTGTACGCAGCGCGATCTGGCACACTTCCATTTATCGCATGCAATGCTGTAGCACGCAATCATTTTGTATCTCCCGAACGGGAGGAGAGACAAGTGAAGGTTTGTTCGTTGATTGAAATGGGTGAACCTTGCTCTAGCCGGCAAATTGCAGGCGGAATCGGTGTCAGTAGAAGTACAGTGGAACGTATTCTGAAAGGCAACCAATACAATAATAATAAAATTGAAAAGTGCCAGGAGATTTTTCCAGAGAACAATTTTGCAAGAATGGAGTTTTGTGCCTCCGTGGTGGAAAGGCCTAACGAAGACGAATATTTTATAAAAAATATTGTGTTTTCCGACTAGTCTTCCTTTCCACGTCATGGCAAGCATAATCTCTCAGTCGTCCGATGCTGATCTCGAGAAATCAAGATCTGGTCCGTAATGTAAGAACTCAGTACCCCGAAAAACATAACGTTTCGGCGGGTACCTAGGGTAACATTATAGGACCATTTGTTATGGACGGCAATTTCAATGGAATGAAATATTTGGATTTGCTGCGAACGCAAATTATTCCCGCTGTCCGTCAACTTGCAATTTGGTATATCCAAGACGGTTGTCCCGCGCACAACACCAGGTTAGTAATTGAGTTTTTAGAAAACACCTTTCCTAAACGTGTTATAGTCGGGAAGGGTACGATAAAATGGCCACCTCGATCACCCGACCTAAGTCCCTGCGATTTTTTCCTGTGGGGTTATGTCCGACTAAATCTTTACAGTTTTTTAACAATAGCGAGTTTGCAACAGTTACTAGTAGAACTGTTGAGAATTTGCGACAATAACCGCTAGGAATCTCGAGGCAGTGAGGCGGGAATCTTACGATAGACTAGGCTATTATTTGGCCGCAGATGGGGGTATTTTCGAACCCTCCATAAAGTAACATTTTTAGAATTTCAATTTATTTTGTATAATTGTAGAGTTTATCCTTTGTCAAATTTAATAAGAATCGTTGTTTATTTTCCTACTTAGAATTACTTTCTGGATCTCCTGCATCGCATAGCAGGTACAAAATGAATATAAGTGACTGTACTTTTTACCCAAATCTAAGAATACAGAAAAATTACGCAGTATTACGTGATTTAGCGGACATACGTGGCTACCCTTGCTCGGTTTATGACACTCCCACTGGATATCTCTCGTTGTCAGTGAGACTCGAATGCGCGGTTGCCGTTCACAAAGCAATCCCCCGTTCCGATGTGGGCATACGTGTATATTCATGGGTGTGAAGTGTTGTTAAGTGTGTTTGGCTTTAAATGAAAAAAACCTGGTACATTTTAAATATTAGTGTACAAACAAAACCAGTAAAGTAAATAAAGTATTTAACTAGTCGCATACAAAGTAAACATTATCACAATATGTTATTCTCATATTTGCACTTTTAATGAAAACATTCCTAGTCATGTGCTGCTGTACCTCAATGTAGTAACAATCACAATTCTAATTTTCTTCCATAATTTATTAGCATATTGATGAAATGTATAGCCCTTTAGGTTATCTCAATGCAACAGATGTTTGTAGGCCTTATAAAATCACTTAACATTATATTAATTGAAAACAAACCAGAAATTCTCCTGATGACGTATTGGGTGAACAGTAGCAAAGGTAGTAGTGCTTCGTGCGGTGTCGTGCTGTCTCTAACCGCACGGAAGATATACGAAGCCACACGAAGCAGTACTACCTTTGCTACTGTTTACCCAATACGTTATCAGCAGCCGCCGCTGAGAATAAGATAATCTTAAGCACTAGATCAACATACAGTCACTCGCAAAATTGAGCGTACACCAACCAAAAAATAAAAGCAGCGTGGTTTTGCAAAAAATATTTATACA
>JARFOC010082205.1:0-14566 GCA_031763485.1 Osmoderma eremita
TGGGGCCTTGATTTAAATACCTCGTTTTCAAGAATGTTGTGTGGTACTTCTTATTAATATAATCGAAGACACCTTTCTTACTCATTTGAGCTCAAATACACGTACAAATATCAGCTGATAGGAAAAAGTCATTACCACAATACTGTCAATACTTGTCAACACTGTAACTATATGCAGAGTTCTAGATTTTTTTCTCTCAGAGTCCTCTATGACATAAAGTTTTGCATTCAGAGCCCTCTATCCGTCGAAGAAACTCTGGTTGACACCAAAGGTATACTAGTGCACCCCCGCTGAACATTAGGTATCATGTCATCAAGGTTTGGTGTACAATATCGAAGGTCAAGCATCAAATTCTCGGTCTAACCGAGACTTAATTATCAACTTAATTGTATATTAAAGAACGAATGCCATAAGACAGGCCTTATGGCATGAGCCCAAGTAATTTAGTACCCGAGCAGTAAAACGAGATGTCGATCCGATTTAGCAACGTCCTAATAATAATACATTGAAATCCGCATCCTAAATAAAAAGCTAAATTCCATATGGTACGTTTTTATGTTCATAACGTAAATATTGTAGCTGGATAATTCCTAAAATTGAAGGGTACTGTACTGTATCGAATGTGTTTTCTAAAATTGAAGTTAGAGTTCCGTAGTTCGAATAATTCTAAGCTGTAATCGAAATCACTTTAGATACAGGGAAAATACCTTGAAGACGTTGAACTAAAAGATCTTCTGCTACAGCGATTCTATTGTTAAGAAAAAGAGGTCAAAAAATTGCCTTTCGCCCTCCTTCCTCGCGACACACACACACCCACACAATATACACACATCCCGTATAATAGCGCGTCAACTCCAGACAATCCCAACGCACGTATTTGAATATGCTAATGCTAATGGAAATGCTCTCTTTGTGACGATGCCTTTTCTCTTCTAACAGAGCTGTCATCGCGGCCAAAGATCTTCGACACCGAGGGCAAACTGATAAAATCGGATGCCGGTCCGTTCCTAGAGGGTCACGAACTTTTCCTGTCGTGTCAAGTTGACGGAGGTACTAGCTAGCGACTAGTAGTGACGGGACTGGTTGATGTTGGCCGGGCGTAATAAAATTCGGATATTTCCAGGACGACCGAGGCCTTCGTTGACTTGGTGGCACAATGGCACGATCCTAGACAACGTCGTCGACACCAAGAGGAACATGTTCACGACGGTCAATCAATTGGAGATCGCTAAGGTGCCGAGGTCCTTCAAGGGGGCGGTTTTCGAATGTCGCGCGACCTCTACGGACATAGCTGGAACTATTGTGCGAGAGGTGCCCATTGTGGTTTACCGTAAGTAGCGTAGTAGCTGGATTATATTGTTTTTCTTTCGTGATTTTCATCAATTTCAAAATAATATGCGGAGTGTTTACTAAGTACGTTCCGAAAGAAAATTGATGGTGTATTTCCATTAATATTTTAAGAGTAAATGTTGCTTTGGAAATATGATGGCGAATGTATATTTATGAAATTATAACCGCCTGCAATAAAAACAACATATTTTTTTTAATATCTGTCCTAAATGACCGTTGTCAGGTCATATAAATTTTTCCAATTGTTCCATCATAGATTTACGAACGCGTTGTAGTAGTTTTCTTTAAAAGATTAATGAAAATCGCATCCTCAAACCTTGAACCGCACTTCTGGAACAGCCTATACAGTTTCATTTCAGTCTATTCTGTTTACATGCAATAACACGGACATCTATGAGCGATATTCCATCTTGTTCTATCCGGGGAAACTTTAGGAGCAACGTCTTGTGCGTCGCATTTCCCCGCAAGCAGTAACCCTTTCCCTTATCATTTATCTAAATAGAAACTACCCCGCAAGCACCAGGGGAGTCCCCTAATGACACATAATCAGTAGAAAATTAGCTTCGGTTCGTCCAGACTGATTACCACTCTCCTTAATGTTCGGTAGTGGTAAATTACACCGCAGCCGGGTAAAAAAGCAACCTCAATGGGGGCACAGACGCTTCGGTAAATCGGAAATGATCAATCATTTGTCAGTGGGACGACGGTTCGTCGTTTCCCTAGTCCGTGAGGCCGTGCAATAAAGCCGAGACTCTCATCCGAACGTCTTCTGAACGGTATCTGAGCCGGATTGGCCTCCGGGGGCCGTCAGACAAACGGTGGTGGTTTGTTTGCGGAAGTATACTATGGAGATTCAATAATATATGGTCGTGGTAGGTACTTTCCCGAACAAAAGTGTCGATCCCCGCCACCTGTATTGTGATTGGATGGATTTGAAACAATTAAAAGGCAAGGATGGGCAGGCAATATGCTAAAATCCATCACCATAGAACTTCTATCCTTGCAATCAACATATAAACATTTGATGCAAGTTAATACCCCGGGTTTTATATTTGAAGTAAGATTTGCTGTTTCCAAATTTTGGCCTTAAAGTCTTTGTCCTCATCTTGCCTTCATTTCTACATATTCCAGTTTCCGCAATCTATTTTCTTGTCACTAGTCCACCCCCAATTTATGACAATCATGTCCACTATCTATTCTAATCCTTGTCCAGGTATCTTCAACACTTTCACTGTATTAGATATTTCATCTTTATGATTGTATGAACAGCCATGGTTTGTTGGGTAGATGATATGGTTTGCAGATTGCATGAATCATATATTGTTGATTTAGTTGGCACATAGATTTTCTTCTACCTTCCTTCCACGTATGCCTCCATTAAGGTTCCTTCTTATGGATAAAACATATTTTTAATTCTATTTTGTTTGAAATTAGTATCTGGTCTTTTAATATTTTCGTAATTTGTTGAACAATTCCAAACCCAACGAGATACTCATATGTCTCAACCTATTCGATTCTCTAAACCACTATGGTTATTGGATTCACCAATTTTTTGTTAAATTTATCGACGGTATTATAATTCAAATCAAAACTACAGTAACCTAAGCTAAACTAAAATAATTTTAAGAATGTCCCGTCAAATTTATTTATATATTTCTACACCATTACCTCCAGCATGTGTAATTATCTCTACGATTTCTCAGCGTGTTACTATTTTCTGTTTCTCTTCTTGCTGCGTGTTTTCGGTTGATAAATCACATATGAATGTTTGTTTTTCCAGTACGTCCAACCAAAGTGAAGATCGTGACACCCAACGAACTAATGTCCTCTGCGAAAACACACACCTGCAAGTGCGAAACGTCAGGCTCGTATCCACCGGCCAAGTTAACATGGCTGTTAAACGGACGTGCATTGAAAAGTTCTGTCATTACAGTAAGTACCTAAATTAAAAAAAAAATACTTCAAAATGAGGCTTATAATAATATAATTCTATTTCTACAAAGTTGTTCATTAGTACTGACGACAAATAAAAAAGTATACGATAAAAATTCTGTGTACACAATTATTATTTGTGTTAACGTTTGGGACAAAACAGATGTAAAGTGTGTAATAGCAACAAATAAATAAAATGCGTCACTTGTCGTTTTGAAAAAGCAAATATTTATGTACCAGCATTGTAGAATGGAAACGTATTTTACCGTGACAGACAACATGGTAGAATCGCAAAAAAATGTTAAGCAAAAACATGGAGACAAACGCTTGTATTTGACGGTTACAAAAGGAAAGAGAAAAAGAGTTAATGTGAAAGACGTCCAGTTGAACCTGACATTAAAGTAGAACTGGTTGTAAATGTATGTATATCTTCAAACGAAACATTTGGACCTACATTTTGTACAGAATACATACCTACGCTATGTTAAAAGGTAAAAAAATTGAAAATGTAAAATTGAAAAAGTTATTTATTAAACATGCAATCGATATGTCAAAGGAATACTAAGCAAGCTTTTAAGACAGTCAATGGGGGAAATAAAATTTTATATAAACGTGGCAGATTGAATCTATCTGTCTAATTTATTTATTAATTCTGTGTATATAGCGCATGAGTACAATTCGACGGTTTTAGGTAGAAACGATCGTGCGTTTTGTAACAATCTGCTGCCACTAGGACTTATTCTCAACGTGGAAGCTTTTAAAGCTTCATAATAACTTTAAAAAATGATAAGCGTTTACCACAATTCATAATCGAAATAGGCTAAAATATCTTGGATGTCAAATGTAAAATCTTAAAAGTTCAAATGCCGAATGTGAAAATTTGCATTGCTTAAACGTCAAATGACAAATTTTGAAACATCAAATGTCAAAAATAAAAAATCTAATTTTGTAACGTCTAAACATTATGATAAATATATGATAAATATCAAGTGCTAAATTTTAAAATGTTAAAAATCAAATGCTAGACATTAAGTATCAAATCTTCAAATATCAAAATTCAATTATCAATTGTTGAAGCAATAAATGTCCAGTTTCTAAATGTTTCCAAATGTAAATTTCTAAATGCTTTAAAGGTGAGATGTTGAATATCAAATGCTATACGTTAAGTGGCAAACTTGAAATATGAAATGTCGAAATTCAATTATAAAGTGTTGAATGAGTGTCAAATGTCAAATTTCTAAACGTCAAATGTGAAATATGGAATGCCGAACGTCAAGTGTCAAATTTTGAGACGTCGGATGTGAAAACTTAATTTTCAAATGTTGAAACGTTAACTATCAAATTTATAAACGTCAAATATCAGATGTCAAGGGGCAAGTGCCAAATTTTGGAATAGTAAATGCCAAATGTCGAATCTTGAAATATCAAATGCTAAACGTCAAATTTAAAAATTTATGAAAACTCAATTATCGATTGTTGAAACGTTAAATGTCAAATTTCCAAGTGTCAAATGTTATAAATATCAAAAATGATTCGTCAAGTGTCAAATCTTGAAACATTGAAAGTCAAAATTCAGTCATCAAATGTTAAATATAACATTGCCAAACGCAAATGTCAAACATCAATTGTAGAGTGTCTAATTCTAAAATGCTAAATGTGATACCTTGAAATCTGAAATGTTAAATGTCAGATTTTGAAACATTCTGTGCCAAAATTGAATTAACAAGTGCTGTAAAGTGAAATGTCAAATTTTTTAAAGTCAAATAAAAAATACCTTTACCACCTCAATGAGTGAAGAACTCCGGATACGTATTTCGGCAACTAAGTGGCCATCCTCAGCAGAATCTGCGAAGGAAGATAATGTTAGACGTCGCACTCTGGGCGATTTACACCACACAGAACACCACTTGAATAACACTAACGTTCCGGCTTATAATCTAACTCTATATATACTACCTGATCGTTCCGGTACATTAAGCGTACTTCGTCACGCTCGTTGAACCGTAACAATCCACTTAATAATAAGACTTCTATTAACAATGAGCAAATATTGTTACTATAGAAAACATAAATAGTTGGATTATGAACATAACAATTATGAACAAACACAACGAGACAATTAGCATATTGAATATTACATTCGCTATAAATTTTTTTACACTTGCCATACAATTTATTCTAAGAGATAGTATGAACTAAAATGCGGGATGGGTCCTTTGTCAGAATTCATAACTTTGTCCATAATCTTGTGAATATAGATACTCTCGTAACTATCCAATTCTCTAAGGACTTGTTTCACTAACCTAAAATTATCTGCTGACATGCCGTGACCTGTTTCAGTAATACGCTGGGCAACACTAGACTTTTTTGGTCTACCTCCTCTAAAATGAGCAATGTGCTCTTTAAAGCGTGTTAAAACTGGTCGCCTTGTATGCCCAATATGTGTTACATTATTTATTTCATAAATTGTAAAGAATGTATGGCAAATGTAAACAAATTTATAGCGAATGTAATATTCAATATGCTAATTGTCGTTGTGTTTGTTTATACTTGTTATGTTCATAGCCCAATTGTTTATGTTTTCCATTGTAACAATATTTACTCATTGTAAATAGAAGTCTTATTCTTAAGTGGATTGTGGATTGGAACGATCAGGTAGTATATATAGAGTTAGATTATAAGCCGGAAGGTAGTGTTATTCAAGTGGTGTTCTGTGTGGTGCAAATCTCCCAAAGTGCGACGTCTAAAATTATCTTTCTTCGTAGATTCTGCAGAGAATGGCAACTTAGTTGCCGAAATACGTACCCTTAGTTTTTCACTCATGGAGGTGGTAAGGGTATTTTTTATTTTTACTATTTTAAGCAACTGTATCCTATTATTTGTATTTTATATAAAAGTAAAATGTCAAATGTTGAACTTGTTTGTTGTTAAACTTCAAGTATCAAAGCGTTTCAAGCTTTGTGTAACAAATGTGGACAGTCAATTATAAAATATCGAAACGTTGAATCTCAAATTTCTATACGTCAAATGGCAAATATCAAATGTCAAGTGTCAAATTTCTAAATATAGAAGTAGAATTCTCAAAATAGTTTGAGCAATCATGTTTTCACCCTCACCTACATATATTCCAAAAATAAAGTTTAGCTCGACTTTTTTAAGCAAAATTTTTATATTTCACAAATCTTCGTTTCTATCCCCCCACAAAAAAAATCAATTTTGGATGCAATCAGAAAGCTTAAAATATTATTTAAATAGAAGGTAAACCCTGTTTTCTTAATTTTCTACAATTTTTGCATATATTATTAATGTTCAAAGGGCCTTAGTACATCTGACAGCCTAAATAGAACTCGACTTTTACCAGAATAAACGTCATACACTAAAATTAAACTCTCTTTCACACTTACGCTCAAATACAAGCGTCGGACACCACGCTTTTGTTCTCTGTTTGACACTCGAGAACCTCATAAAACGTACAAAGGTCAAAAAGCGTACGACACGACTCGTCACTCTACCTTCTACGCGCGAATCACGTAGCTACGCATTAAGTAAATAGGGCGAGAGTGGGCGCTCGCGTCGTACGCGGCGGTAACACTGACAGAAACCCTGAAATCCCCCGAAAATAGCAGGAGGAAAACGAATCGTTTTCCAGCAGCATCGTTTCCCTGACCGTTGAGCCGGAAGACGACGGCAAGGATCTGGTGTGCAGGGCGGACAATCCACGATTTCCCGGCGGATTCTTGGAGGATCGCAGACAAATACACGTTGCATGTGAGTAAGTTTCTCTCGGTACTACACCTCTTTTCCTCGCTTCTTCTTCATCTTTCTTTACACTTGCTTGTATTTTATTCGCGCGTGGTCGACATCGTTTGAAGTATGCGTCTGTAGAGAGTGTTATACAAGATAGAGGCAGATAGAAAGAGAAATACATAGAATAGACGATGGTAGCTGGATAAAGCTGTTTGCCTCTAGCTCGAAGTGTATCATTTCGCGTTAGGGAGAGAATCTGCCGTGAAGTTTCTCTCGTTTGGTCCTCACAATGCGCGGAAATTGGTTCGGCTAGAGCACGCTCTATAATATTACCGGGAGGAGGAATCTACCTAAATTTATATCTTTATGTTGGGGGAAAATCTACAGAGGCGCCCGCTAGAAAGCAGTTTTGTGAAAGATGTTTTATGTATCACCGCCTAATACTTAAACGATATAATTCACCCCTTAGAGCGAAAGAATGAGAGAAGCAATTTGAAGCTTCTGTTATTCCGTTATTCATTTTGGTAAACAATTTTCCTGTTATATAAATAAAAATTGTAAGTGCCGTCACAGGCATACAAAAATGTGTGTGAACCTTAAGTTAAAATATAAAATATTGCAGGTTTCTAGCATTTATCTGCTGAACACCTAGGGTGATCCATGGCGCTCTTTATTTTAGAGATATAACACAAACTTGTATTTTTTTAAATGGAAGTCATGGCCATGGTATCATTAAAATGCTTATTTTCTTCACTGATAGAACATTTGGTATAGCTATCTCTTTTAGATTTTGATTTGCAGTGAAATAAGGAATTATTGTTTCTCATAATTAGGAAAATAATCATTTAGGATTTGAAAATATTTTATTATGGAAAAAGCAATATAGATTAAAGAAGGAATATGAAAAGAAATCAAAATAAAACGCAGCAAAAACATAAGAGAGTAAACAGAAGTAAACAACTTCATAGTAACTTAATTAAGTAGGTGTTCAAAATGTCCTCCATTAGACCGTATACACATTTCGCATCTGCTAACAATTTCAGTTTGAACCCTATGTAAATTGTGAGGTCTAATACTTTTTTATTGCCGCCATAACACTAATTTTTAAATCCTGGATGTTGTTAGGTTTATTCATGTATATTTTATTTTTTCGCCACCCCATAAGCTAAAGTCTAGAGGTCTGGAGATCTTGCTCCCCGAGAATTTTACCCGGTTGCCAATCCAGGCAGGAAAACGCTACGAAAGATAATTACACACAGCTCGGCAATTATGAGCAGGTGCACCGTTGGAAGTATTTTAGATTTTGCATTAAATTTAGTGGTATTTCATCTAACATGCGTTATGTAAAAAATGTAAAAGTCGTTCACCGTTTAAGTTGTTTTCATAAAAATATGGCCCCAATATTTTATAGCTACCAAAAATGCCGTAAATGTGTGACATTTACGGAGAACACACACTTTCAGTAGTCAGGTGAGGAGTATTTTGAGACCAATAAATATCGTTGTTTGGATTAAATATGCCATTATTTGTAAATATCGTTTCATCCGTAAATAAAATTGTACTAGAAAACTTCGGATTATTATGTTTCTTCCTTCATGGTCGTGAGTATACAACGCCTGACTAATGCTGCACTTAAATATGGCTTGTGTTTATTTTGTTTAAGAATTAGGCGAGCTTTTTTCTGTGGAAACTGCGCATTCGCTTGAAATCTCGCGTGTGGATGTCATTCATCCTTTTCTTGGTAGCTATACATTTTCTAAATTTGTCGAACAAAACTACCAAAAGGACTTATTTGATACTCATCTAACTTACTCAGCCTTTAATCTTTGACAACTATATGTGTTTGTTTGCCGTGTTTGTTAGTCAAACCCTACTTATGAATTAATAGAAATAATGATTGTTTATTTCACTACAAATCAAAATCTAAAAGATAACTACACAAAATGTTATATCAATAAATCAGAAAGCAACTATGAATCCAACTATGACTTCTATTTAAAAAAATGCACGTTTGTATTGTATTTCCAAAATAAAGAGTGCAATGGATTTTTAAATCACATTATTAGATTCTAGATGAAAAACTATACTATAGGGCAGTTAAAGTTTTGGCTCTTATGGAGATCGTTGCCAAATCCATTTAGGTAATTAATTTTCCATATGTTGTCGCGCTGAACACTATAGTGAATTTTATGTTGCCAACTAATAAATGTCAATCTGTGAATTTATCGTGGAAAGATTTGTATTTATGGGTTATGTTCCCATACGAATGTTGATAGAAACTGTTGATTATTATACCACTGACATATCCTACCTCAAACAAAACGCAAGGAAACATCAAAATACACATAACACCAATATATTATTTTACTCCCGATTATTGCTGTTATTCATCATTTATTTACAGGAAAACATATCTGGATTTACAGATTATAAATTTACAAATATTGTAAACGAGATTTCTTGGGAATACCTTTGTCTTTCTGCTGGTTTACAACCTTTGTCGGTTGCTGGTTTTCCTTTCTTTACGAACAGAATACACTATTCTTTTGCCACAACCAAGCGCTTTACTAGTTTCCTCCATTGCCCCGAAAACATTCATATTTTTAGCTAAATATATAAAGCAATTTAAAGTCATTTGCTTTTCCTTCAGCGACTAGATTTCTCCCTTTCGCCTTCGCTTCTAAGAATCCATACTCCAATTCTACAAATTCATCATTTTTGTGTTATATGTAATTATATAGTTGCTTTCATTATACTTACAATAAACAACGCTATTGAAAGTGGTAGTGGTTTCTATAAAAACTGATTTGTTCCAAGATAAATACGTAACAGAAGACAAGAAAGACTAGGAGAATACAAGTGACACAAAACGACGAACCGAAATTGACAAATGACAGAAACAGTGAATAACAGGATACCAACAACTTTCAGATAAATATGTGGCAACAATCCCCGTGATAG
The DNA here is from genome assembly GCA_031763485.1 of Osmoderma eremita. Taxonomy (NCBI): domain Eukaryota; kingdom Metazoa; phylum Arthropoda; class Insecta; order Coleoptera; family Scarabaeidae; genus Osmoderma; species Osmoderma eremita. Next base: position 9,991 of record JARFOC010082205.1, read on the forward strand.
AAAAGGATAGAGATATACAAATACGTATAAAATAAAAAAGGATGGATATGGTCCATTAGAGCAATACTTCTTTTAAAACGTGAGCTGCACTATAAAAACAATTTGCAGCTTTATTTGTGAACATATTTGACGGTTTTGGAAGATCTCAGTTTATCTTGAATATCTTACAAACCTTGCACTGGATAACAAATATGATACTAACATCAACTATTACTCTATTATCTGAGTTCATTTAACCGATCCTGTATCCTTAATATTAAAAAAGTTACCCATATACGGAGATAGAAAATGGGCAGCCTGTATAAGAGACACTAATATTGTAAGTAATAACCATATCAAAGCACCTTTCATCAATTTTAAGTTAATTTAAAACAAACATAAAATGTAATCTCGTAAAATGTAGCATAAATATGAGTAACGCATATTTTAATGCTAACAGTTTGTATTCGTCTTTAACAGCGGATTAACTAGGCATAATATAATAATTAATATGTGCTTAACCAAGCGATGATCTATGCAATATACAACTTCAATTGCCAGCAATAAAGATTAAGATTTCAGATTGCATTGTATATAGCACCAACAATAAAGGCTTTTTTCCCTTTTCTACATCAATTTAAGGCGGTACTTTTAGCCATTAAAACTGATATGTTCAGAGAACACAATTATTAAGCTTCTTCATTGTTTAAATCCTTCACAAATAGGACATATAATGTGAATAAATTGTTTTGAACTCGGCAATATAATTTTAGCATCAGATTATGTACTTCGTTTTATGTGCCTTTTTAATGTCGAATGCAAATTATGTTTCGCCTAGAAATAATTCTAAAATCAACACGAACATCGCATGCCAGTAGTTTGAGTATGATGTTTATCCTTTGTTGATGTAGTCAATACTTAACAATTACACATATGCTTGTTTATGGATGTGTTCGATTATTGATTGAGTTCTGATATTCCATGTCGTGCTCAACGAATCGTATAATTTATTCCTATCCGTTAGTTAACATATATTGAAATATTACGGCTCAGTGGGTAAAGTATCGCGCATCACTTGATGATGAATAATTGCGGCCATAATTATGCGGTACAATTAATTCCGATGCATTTGTTGTAGCTCGATGTAGGTATAAATGTAATTTGGAAAGACAATGATACACACATCCTGTATTAATGTTTTCCGGGTGCTGTCGCGTACTTGACGTTTCGCTGAACATGCCGTTAGCTTCCTCAGAAGTTGTCTAAAGACATCAGTTGACATCAGTCTTTAGACATCTTCCGAGGCAGCGGACAGTATATTGGAAAACATTTCTACAGTGTACTATAGTCTTGAAAACCTACACTCAACTATATATACCGGGCTATTTTTTGTAACGTTACACATAGCTATGTCCTACATGTAACATTAAACGACATAGTAGGCAACGAGTTATAAGTTAATGCGTCGTCACTGTGAAAAGAAAACAATTCTTTATGTCAAATATTTCTTTTTATTATTTCATTATATTTTCTAGTGTTCTAAAGAAAATGTGTAAGAGGAAATATAGAAATGTATAACTCCCTCAACTGAAATACTAAAATTGAAGCTAATGTAAATTGTAAAAAAACTAGGTAATATATAGAATAACATTCATATTTACGTAGAGTTAATAACCAGTCCAGTTGCCCTGTTTTTGTGGAACGATTCTCAACCTATTTAGCATACTTCTTACCATATTTTGGCATATTTCCGGAGACATATTGCCCCATGTGTCTTCAATCCTTGCCCACAGGTCATCTGCATTTCTCGGAGGGCCTTCATGAAGAGTTTTGAACTACCTAGTCACAACTGACAACAGATTTTCCATAGGATTTAAATCTGGACTCCTAACTGGCCAATGGAGATCATATATGCCGTTGTTCGCCAATCAATCTCCTGCGATGCGTGAATGGTGGGGTTATCACTTTGAAACACAAAGATGTTATATAGTAGTTCTACAGAAGGGACGGTAACCATACACCATCTATTTTCCAAATAACACCGGCTCTATCAAGTGGCATCCATGCCCCTGTAATGGACTGCGAGTCTCACTCCGACCTTTCTGCCATACATGGGTCGAAGCGACTAATTCGTGGGCGGTAAACTTTAACTTGACCGGAAGTTGTTGACTGGAACGTCTTTTCGTCAGAAAAAAAAACTACTGTTTGCCATAAGTTGTCGTCTTTTTGTAAATAGTTGCGTCAAAATCTTATACGTTCCGGTGGATGACGCGGTAGCAAAATTTCTTTTAACAGCGCCTATGTGATTACAGAGACCTACAGAAACTAACATTCTTCGGAAAATTAGTGGCAGCAGTCGTTTTTATTTGCCATTCTTGTACCACAACTTCTTTCAACTGTATGTTCTATATCCCATTTTCGTTAAATACTGTTTATGCACATATGGCTGAGGTCTGAAACTCGGGCAACACTCATCGCCGACCAACCATTTTCGATTAAGACGATGGTCCTGGTTTTTGGACATGGACTTAATTGTGACATTTTACATAAAAATATGTGGCAGGAGCTTATTTTTATTTTAGAACTTAGTAAAGTTTGTGAAGCGGTAACGATAGAATATGTGTAACGCACTGTTGCTATACACTTCACACTTCTTTTGTAAATCGAAGAACCAGAATTGTATCCATAAAAATGAGTTGCAGTTTAGTCATGCATTTATCTTAACAACACTTACTTACTTTACTTACTTAGGTCCTGAGCTTTTCTACCTTTCGGTGTAAAGCTATGTTGGAGTTGAGTTTCTGTGCGTATGGTCTTCCTCCTCTGCTTTCTGTTTCGCTTCCTCCCATTTTACCCCTTTCCTTTCCGCAGCTGCTCGGGCTTCATCCTTCCAGCTTCTTCTAGGCCTTCCCCTCCTACACCTTCCAACCTACTTCGCATCGTATACTTGTTTCAACAACCTTTCTTCCCCCATTCTTATTGCATGTCCAAGCCACAGCAATTGTGCCTGTTCTATAGTTGGTTGAATATGATCGATCTTCAGATTTTGCCGAAAAGTTTCGTTCCTAATTTTATCGCTTCTTGTTTTCCCTTCAATTTTTATTATTTTCAACAACTTATTAATCTGCTTTTTTGTCTCGTGTTTGTTGTCCTTGTCTCACTTTCATACATTAGCCTTGCCTTCATCTTTTTTTCTCAATTTCGGTTTTTATCTCAGTGGGGGCTTCTTTTTTTACCAAGGAAATTTATTTTATTATTGAAAAATCTACCCATTTTTAATGAATTTTCGTTAATTTCATCATCCAAATTTCCTTTATTATTCATTACCACTCCTAAATACTTGTAATTGTTAACCTCTTCTAATTGTCCCCATTCAATGTTTATATTGTGTTTTTCTTAATTTCTCCCTATTATCATAGTTTTAGATTTCTGGATGTTAATCTTCATATTTCTTTTCTTAAGTTCTTGCTCAAATACATTTAAATTGTGCTGTAGCTGTTTTTCAGTTTCTCCCAAAATTATCAAGTCGTCTGCTTAGCATAGTTCCGTTAGTGTTATTAAATTCATCCTCCGGTATCCTACTTCATAGGTCTTCAGTTTTACGCTGCATTTTTTAACTACATCGTCAAGAACCAAATTAAAAAGTAATTGGCTCAATATGCATCCCTGTCTCAGGCCTGTTCTGCTGGTAAAATTTGTCGATTTTTCATTTCCAAGTCTTATATAATCCTCTGCACCTTCATATAAACTTTTTAGACAGTCGATTAGATATTGTGCTCCACTGTTCTCTAATATCTTCAATACATCTTTGCTTTTGACACTAACGAATGCTTTATCCATGTCTATAAAACATACGTGTATTGTTTTTCTTATTTTAGCAGCTTTCTCGCATATTTGTCTTATATAAAAAAATTGGGTCGCCCGTTCCTCACTGTTTCCTAAATCCACTATGTCTTTCTTCTATACCCGCTTCCAATTTTTTTCTTAATCTATTATCCAGAATTCTAGTATATACTTCACCGGCATTACTCCCTAAAGTAGTTCCCCTATAATTACTACATTCTTTGTGATCGCTTTCTTTATATACATGTGCAATCGTACTCGCTCTCCTGTCCTTCAGTACACGGTTTAAGATTTTCAAAAATTAGTCTTTTCTCTCTACATTTAAAAATTCTATCATTTCTACTGTCAGTTCATCGTGTCCGCCGCTTTTCCCAGTTTCATTTTCTTTGGAGCGTCATTTAGTTCACTTTCCCCAATTTCTTCTATTTTCTGTTCTTCCTCTTGTCTGCCTCTTCTATCTCCTCCTACCTTGTCTTCTTGCTCTTGCTCTTCCCCATTTTCAGTTTCCTTCAATAGGTCTTTAAAGTATTCTTTCCCTCTTTCCATAATGATGGTCTAATTTAACAGATTTTTTTTTATCACTTGTGTTTGTTTGTTCAATTTGTGCTTACTCATTTGTCTTAAGGTGTTGTGAAAGAGCGTCTGATTTTTATAGTAACTTTCTGTGAGTTTATAACCTGTTACACTCACCGTGTAACCGAAAAACAATTCTCTCTCTCTAAAATATTATTTTATAGTTTTAAGTTTCAGAATT
>JARFOC010082236.1:0-14562 GCA_031763485.1 Osmoderma eremita
TGTAATTATCATTATTATTCAAAATTCATTAATAAATTACATATAACTAGCATTTTTGAAACACAGCAATATATATAGAAGCAAAAAATACAAACTTTTTCTGTTTTATCTAGTTACTATAGTTGATTTATCGAAACAAAATATCTTTCTCAGCACTTTTCGGCTAAATAGACAATATTTCCATTATATAAGAGTTGTCTAAAGAGTTGTGGATAAAATGTCTATACTATAGAAGTTTTATATAGAGGTTATTAGGTTATAGTATAATAACTAAAGGTTTGGTTATTTTAAAGATTGCTGTAGTTAAATTAATCATTTATATATCATCTAATTCAAAAGTGCTAATATATCGAAAGTGTAAACATGAATAAGCTAAATATCTAGATAATTCAAAAAATGTTCTTTTATCTAATTGCAATTTGCTATTACCACTACTTTATTTTTCTCTATGCAGTGTTTACATATTAATTCCATGTCTTCCAGGTTCTATAAAATAAGCTAAAGAAAAGAAAAGAATGTTGAACACAGGTTATACACCAAATATGTAACTGCGCGAAGAAGGTTTCAAAATAATAGAAACCGAAACATCACAATACTGAAGTCTGCTGTTTCACCTCTACCACTGCAAACACTACCCAATTTCCATCACATGTGATGATAACATTTCATCCATGTATCTACATACCTATACATAATATGTATAAATAACGACATATAATACCTTCACTTACCAAATTCTATGGCTCATGCAAATGAGGTAACATAAATTATTTTCCTGTTCTTTTCATTCTTATGTTATAATGTTTGCAGTAATAGGGAATAGATTTTATATTGCCACAGACCGCATACGATTCATTCCTTCAAATTCTATTTTGCACTTAACAAGTAGGGGCGGAGAACTTATTATTATTTAAGGCTAGGAATAATATTTTGTTTAAATTTTTGTCTTTCACACTACCTTTTAAGACAAACACATATGTAGAATTTATTATGTATATTTGTTTTGTTGTTACTTTTAATAAGTTTTCATAAAGATAAGAAAGTAGGTATTTAAAAGTAAATAGTAAAAAGTTGGAAGCAAAATCATAGTGATTCGTAACACTTGTAGTACTTATCTGCTGTCCATCAACATTTACTTTTTATCTGTAGATACATAACAAAGTACTTGACCGCAGCAATCCGGATAGGGTTTGCACGTGTCCTGTACGAGTTTACACCTAGGGGGGACAGCTACTACACCACATCTAAAGTAAAGAAAATATTATCCACCAAATAGATAAGGATTTTTCGTCATCACTTACGATTCAATTGTTACTACCCCTTTGCAATTGCAGGAAACTTTACCACACAACCGCGGTTGATAATTAATCCTTACCTCGCCGCCTATCATCAAACCCAAAAGGGGGTTCGAAGATTTACAAGAATACCCTTGCGCTTTTTCTGCGTCTGAAATTTTAAGGTTTCAGATATATATGGATATTTCGCCAGTCTTTTTTGGGAGAGTAAACCTGTAACACTTGTTATTTCTATTGATAGTGCACAATATGCACTTACTAGACACAGTGAAAAAATTAAGCCGAATTTTATCATTTTTACGGCAGCACTTTTCGGTTGAACTCTGTAGATGTAACAGCAAATAACATCGCATCTGGTATATATACTACACAAACAATTTTGTTTTGCGAATTAAATCTGTGAAAACTGTTGAAAATTAACTTTTTTTAAATATTTAAAATGTAAACATGTAGTAAAAGATAAAAACTATACAAAACCAAGAGCGAACAATGTTGTAGAAGTCACGTCTTAGGTAACTTAATTGCGCTAAATAGTTTTATTGGCAATTTAGCATTTTACTAAATTGGTCTTAAACATGACAGACAAATAATTACTCTAAACACGTAATGAACACACACAGAAACAAATGCATTGTTCAGTTTTGAATTGGTATTCAGAGGTTTTGGTTTAATTAACTGGAAATGATGTAGAAAGAAATGTAAAGTTAGTCCCCAGGAATAATTAATGTTTGCCTATTTCCTTAAGTTTATAAGTAGACGAAAACACTGAACGATATGCAACAAAATATTATCCAAGTAATTTTTGAGATTTGTTCCCTTGTTTGGTGTAAGATTGTTTTTATTTTTGCTACTGCATTTAGTAATTATACATATTGCCATGATCTGGTTGATCGATGCGTATGTTCACCATTTGTTCTCTCTTGGGTTCTTACAAACATTGCGTAACGATCAGATCTACTAACAGCCATTCGTATTTTGCATGTTGTTTGTTATTCGAAATTTTAATAGCCCTTATTTCGTACGTAGATTTACGGATGGGAATTCAATAATTAAATTATGTAACCGATAAGCCAGGCATCTGCTCTTAAAATAAAATAGTTGAGACAGTAATAGGACTAATATATGTTACTACAATTAAGATAAATATTTCCTTAGATTTACGAAATTAATCTAATCGGGATTTTTTACGAAATGATATTGTTTATGTAGTTTATATGTATATATGTTTATAGCTCCGAAGGAGCCTGAGATGTTTTGTTTTATAGATATGTAATATCAAGTAAATTTGTCATATGTCATAGCTATTATTTTCATATCTTTGTGGGTGCAATAAATAGTTCTATTGAATTAATAAAGTTGTAATTCGTATGAAAACAGAGCAGGGAATTACCCCAAACATTGGTCCTACGAGCCGGATATTGAAACAAACCATCAATAGCTATAAGTGTGTCTTAACTTCATAGCGTGCCCCTTCGTAGCATTTATCACTTTTATCATTTAATTATATTATATCATCATGCAATTACTCAAAACAAATAAATTACTAAACAAACGGAGAACCATTACGGACAAGTCACGCGTTTCCAGAATTACATTGATGCATTCGAAACCAGTTCCGAGCGAGATTATGAGGAATTACGTATACGAACGTAATCATTTCAATCTTTATTATCAATTTTTAACGATATTCGAGAGTCAACTGAAACAAAAGCAGATGATGTAGATGATGAGACTAGAGAAACATTGGAAAATAATTATTACCAAGCCGCCACCAAGGTCGAACAAATTTTGAAATATAACCGTCAAACTAGCCCTGTTTCAAGCCATTAGATAATGCTATTCTGTCGCAAATCAAGTTGCCTACTTTACAGTTACCTACCTTTAGTGGTATTTACGATCACTGGCTAGTTTTCGCTGACACTTTCAAGTCACTCGTACATAACAATCCATCTCTCACAGAAATTCAAAAATTCCAATACCTGAGATCCTGAGTAGTAAGCCATTGAATATAATATCCTCCTTAGAAATATCTCCAGCAGTTGCTACAACGTAGCAACTGCTTCAAAGATGGTACATACTACTATTAGATCACGCACTACTTACTACAGTAAGACATCATTTTTATTGCAACCAGGGATAATCCCTAAGGTACCATCAATCAATCTAGAAATTCAACATTTAAACATACCGAAAACTATCGCATTGGCAGATATTGAGTTATTGCTCGGTGCAGAAATGGTATGGGAATTATTATGTATCGGGCAAATGAAATTGGGTCAAAACCAACCGATATTACAGAAAACTAAGTTAGGATGGATCATTAGCGGCTTGTTAACACTACCAACACAGCAATCTAGCAGAGATATATCTATGTCTTTATCATTAGAACATCAAATTGAAAGGCTTTGGAACATAGAAAACGTACAGATGACCCAAGCACCGTTTTCATCATCAAATATGTGAAACAAACTTTATAGAAACGACAGCACGGAACAAAGATGGCCGATTTATAGTTAAACTACTACTGAAAGATATATCGGCACCAGGCGACTCACGAGAGTTTGCAGTCAAACGATACAAGAAACTTGAAATTAAACTAAAGAATGATTCCAATTTATTCAACCAATACAGTGGATTTATGACAGAATATATTAACTTAGGGCACATGATGGAAGTCAGTGAACAAGAAAAGGAAGTCACATCATACTATATTCCTCATCACCCGGTATTCAAATCAGATGTAAATACAAGCAAGATTAGAGTAGTTTTTTAGTTTGATGCTAGGATGAAAACTTCTACCAATATTTCCTTGAACCAGTAGATCCAACAATACAAGAGGAATTATTCACTATATTAGTGAGATTCAGAACACATGCATATGTTTTTACAATCGATATAATCAAAATGCATCGATAAATTATGATGCATGAAGATCATAGACCTTTACAGAGAATATTCTGAAGACAAACTTCAGAACTAGAAATCAAGACGTCCGAACTTTATACAGTATCATATGGAATGGCATCTGCTCTTTACCTCGCAATACGATGTCTGCATCAATTAGCCGTAGAGTTTGCAAAAGAATTTCCTCAGCTTTTGAAGTAATCAAACATGATTCCTACGTTGATGACTGTCTTACAGGAGCAGAAACTTTAGAAGAGACCGTCAGATTAGGAGTTGAATTAATTCGAATATTAAACAAAGGTTGTTTTTCATTAAGCAAGTGGGCATCAAACAACATCACCACATTACCTGACAAATGCAATAACGTTTCCATTAAGGATTTTACTGTAAAACAACAAACAATTATCAAAACCTTAGGAGTAGTATGGAGTTCAAGGATTGACCAATTTACATATTTTTCGACGATGTCGGGTTTCACCGAAAGGAAAGTTAGTAAGCGAACAATATTATCGTGTATTTCGAAGATATACGACCCATTAGGACTATTGGTTCCAGTCATAATAAAGGCTAAAATCTTAATGCAGAAGTTATGACAGCTAAAACTGAGCTGGGACGAGTCTCTTCCGCAAGAAATGCATATTACGTGGAGATACTATGAAAATACATTGAAGTATGTAGGTAAGATCTCAGTACCTCGAAGAGCTCTAAACAAAGGGAGTCAGCAAATACAGTTGCAGGGATTTTATGATAGCGCCGAATCAGCATAGGGTGCGTGTTTATACATTCGATAAACATTTCCTGGAAGCCACATTCAAACACACATTGCATGTGCTAAGTCCAGAGTAGGTCCTCTAAAGCAAATATCACTACCATGTCTAGAACTGTGCAGGGCAGTCCTTTTAGCAAATTTAGCACAGAAAATTAAGACTACAACCAACTTGGTATTTACTGAAGAATTTTTTTGGGCTGATTTAACCACTGTTCTCAATTGGATATCTTCCGAATCGAACAATTGGAAAACCTTTTGCGCAAACACGGTCGGTGAAATTCAAACACTAACCGATATTAGAAATTGAAGAGATGTTGAATCAAACCAAAATCCAGCCGACATAATCTCTAAAGGAGCTTCATCGCAAGATCTATGGTCAAACCCACAATTTAGGCCTAGTTTTATATCAGAAGAGTGTCGAAATCATACTGTGTTATTTTGTCAAACAATAACTAAAGATAATCCGACCAGAAAATTGTTAAGTGATTATTCTAAATTTACCAAACTCCAACGCGTTTTAGCATATGTATTACGTTTCATTAACAATTCACGTAAAGCAGTTTCGGCCCGAGAACTAAAATCGATTACTTTACCAGAATTAAAACATGTAACAGAAGTGATTATCAGATCAGTACAGGGCGGACACTTTGCTATAGAATTATCAAGATTCAAAACAAATAAACAAATTCCTACGTCAAGCAGAAACGTGTCATTTAATCCTTACTTAGACGAGCACAGAATAGTTAGAGTAGGTGGTAGATTACGTCATAGTCAGTTAACATATAATGAAGAAACTCCATATTGCTGTCTAAGAAGCTTCACGTATCAGAATTAATATTAAAAAATTACCATGACCAAACATTACACTCTGGAAACGAAACTACGTTGGCAGCGATATGTTCTAAGTATTGGATAATTGCTGCGCGAAGTTTGGTTAAACGCGTGAAACGGAATTGCATTCGATGTTTTAGAGTTAAACCACGTACTAACAACACATTGATGGGAGATTTACCAAAACACAGGGTAACTTCGGCGAGACCCTTCATCAACTCTGAAATAGATTTCTTCGGACCGCTCTTCATATTAGAGAGTCGAGGTCGTGGCCGGAAAAGGCCTACGGGGCCTTTGTCTAGTTATCAGAGCATGTCACATAGAGTTAGTTGAAGACTTATCGGCAGAAAGTTTTATTGCTTGTTTAAAGAGGTTCACAAGCCGACGAGGCAAAGTTGTACATTTATACTCAGATAATGCAGCAAATTTACAAGGAGCCAGATGTGAGCTCATCGAATTAAGCAAATCGTTTCAAAACAACAACGTCAATGAAATAGCAACAGAATTACTTAAGCAGAAGATAATATGGCGTTTCATACCAGCTAGGAGTCCTTACTTCGGTGGATTGTGGGAGGCAGCCATCAAACAAATGAAGCATTTGCAACACATAATCGGTGACTCAAATGTGACCCATGAAGAAATGTTAACACCCTTAACGTAAATTGAAACTTGCTTGAATTCTCGACCCTTATATCATTTATCAGATGATCCTTCAGATCATTTGATCCTTACTCCAGCACATTTCCTTGTCCAATACACACTTACGACAACACCAGAACCCGATCTACAACACCACAACATTTCCAAATTATCAAGATGGCACTACATTCAACGCTATCGCAACAATTCTGGAAGAAGTGTTCTCAGCCATACATTACTGAACTGCAGAAGCATTGTAAAATGGAGAACAAAATCAAGAAATTTAGTGCCAGGAGATACCGTTATACTTAAAGATGACAATCTTCTCCCTCTCAAATCGAATATCGGAAGAATCGTCGAAATTCACCCAGGCAAGGACAATATTGTAAGAGCCGTGACCGTGAAAACTAGCACTGGAGTAACGAAACGAGCATCCAACCGAGTTTGTCCTTTGCCAGCCGAAGACGAAGACATAGACTGTTAATTTTGAAAGTTACAACTTTCAAGGTGCGCGGGATGTTTATGTAGTTTATGTGTATATATGTTTATAGCTCACAAGGAGACTGAGATGTTTTGTTTTATAGATATGTAACATCAAGTAGATTTGTCATATATCATAGTCATTATTTTCATATCATTGTGTGTGCAATAATTGAATTAATATTGAATTAATAGAGTTGTAATTCGTATGAAAACAGAGCAGGGAATCCCAAACAAATATATTTACTGCGCTTAGAATGTAATGTTAGTGACTTTTTATCATTGAAATAGCACTGAGATTATCAATTTTTAAGGTAACAGGTTTTGATTCGCCAAATTCCGACAAAGCACCCTTTATGTTTGTTTGAACTCCTCCTGGTTTGAAAGAGTTACGTAATGCACTGAAACCCGTTGTAAATGAAACGCAGGTGTATTCACTATTTACAATATATTTTCGGACTTAAATGCAAAAACACAAAGTTATCATTGATTAGAAATCGTATACAGTTTAAACTTTAAACTTTAGTAGGATGATAAATTGCAACTTGTCTCAAATTTTGGTTGCTTATGTCCCTACCCTAATCACAGTAACAAAACAAATAATTAGAAATTGAATGTGTAATTAGGGGGTTTGGGAAAGTACGTACGACGTATCTTTATGACCGCCGAAGGGTCATTACAAGAGGTATATGAAATCCCTTAGGTATATAAATGAAATTGTTTACAATGTAATGAGTTTGCAAATTTTGCTTATCGGGAATTATACTATAATCTACATAAATGAAATTATGATAATAACCCAATAAGTAATGATATAAATTAAAATACACAATCTAATCCTAACATAATGAGTTATAACATAAATTAAAATAGAGAATCTAATCCTAACATAATGAGTTATAACGTAAAGTAAAATAGAGAATCTAATTCCTAACAATGTTGACGAATTCTTGTGCAGCACATCCAGCTGATGCATATTTGGTTTCCATCGAGGATAATGAAACACAGGTCTGTTTACGAGAATACTAAGCTATGGGGTTGTTGTCATGGAAACCCACGAAACCACTGACACTTCTTCAAGTTTGCCGGTCGCCTCCCCGGTCTGCGTCGCACATTCCTTCCATATCAGTATCGCCTTTAGAGTACACTAATCCATAAGTCTTAGTAGCATTTAAGCACCCCAAGATCCGTTTCCCAGCGTTCATGGTTGGTTTGTCTAAGTATCTACGTAAATATGACACACTGTAGGTAATGTCTGGTTGCGAGACGATTGATAAATACATCAAGTTGCATATTAATGCATACTAATCGTGTATAGGGTATATTCTGCACAATTTCTTCATCACTATTAATTTGAAAATTTACTTCTATTGGTGTATCTAATTTTAAGCCCGTTCTCCATTTTATTCACCTCAATACCGAGAAATGTTGAAACATTCAGCATTTTCTTTACTTGTGGTATAAATTTTCCAGAAATGTATTTGCTTCTTTCTCGGGTCCACTTATTAACCCGTCATCAACAAAAAGACCAGGCAAACTTTACCTTTTGTGTAAAAGCAATAGTCATACTCTGACCTTTTGAACTGTAATACATCCATCATTTCGTTAAATTTATTGTTCTAGGATTTTGGTAAGTTGCGCGCTCCATATAGCGCACAATTTAACTTTAAACACTTCGACTGTGTTTTTAAACCTTCAGGTGTATTAATGTACACATCACTATGTAATGCATTCGGATAAACTTTTGGACCTGAGCAGATGAGAACGATTCTGGACGTTATTTGATACCCTGAACTCAGATCTTCAATCCGTGTAATTGGTTCTAGTTTTCGAGGTCGCGCATGGTGGCAGTACTGCACTCTTATAACGGCTGTCAGCTGACCACGTTGCATTAAACATCATTTGAAACTTGTTTTTGTGCTGTGATTGTGCTTCGGAACGTGTGAAAATGTAAGGACAACGTTGCAAAGTCGATTCAAAGTGTTTTTGTTACGTTTGTGGATGTTATATGCTCGGAAAACTTGGAAAATTCATGACAAATGCACTCAAAGATGCGCATTTGCAGTACTTTGGTTCTGCTGTAGTAAACACTGACAAGCCATGGGTACCGAAATTGTTTTGTAACGCGTGCAGAACAAAGCTGTACAAGCGGAAACTTGGTAAAAATGTATACTTTTTCTGTGCGAATGTTATGGAGAGAACAGAAAAATCATGTAGATGATTGCTACTTTTGCTCGATGAATGTCGTCGGTATAAATGCAAAAAAACTAACACAGTATAAATATCCTGACGTATCATCAGTGTCGAAGCCAGTTCCACGTACGGACACTGATCGATTGCCAATTTATCCAGGTATAAGTGTAAAAAATGCCCTAAGAACTTCGTCTTCATCACAGGCGAACAATGAAAGCCATTTCGTTATGGAAGAAAAGCATTTAATTTTGCAAAGTGAACTGAGTGATTTGATTCGCGATTTGAATTTATCGAAACAAAAAGCAGAGTTGCTTGCATCACGGTTGCAGGAATGGAAACTTCTTGACCCTAAAACACAAGTCAGTATATACAGAAATAGAAATCACGCGATTTTACCGTTCTTCAAAAGAAAATGACATGTGTTTCTGCAATGACATCAAAGGTTTATTTGATGTGATGAATACACCATATGATCGAAATGAATGGCGTTTGTTCATAGATGGTTCTAAGTACAGTTTGAAGGCGGCTCTACTCCACATTGGAAATTAAAAAAACCATCCATTCCGATTGCTCACGCAGTACAAACTAAGGAATGCTACCACACAATGCGTACAATTTTGGGCAAGATCAAATACTATTGGTCTATTGCTTGGGATGCAATCTGGATTCACGAAATTTTGCTGTTTTTTGTGTCTGTGGGACAGCCGTGCACTTGATCATCATTATGTGAAAAAGGTGTGACAGAGTCGTATCCATTATGAGTCAGGACAACAAAACCTGTCCTCTGTACCACTTGTGAACCCACAGGACGTTTTATTGCCACCTCTTCACATTAAACTTGACCTTATTAAGAACTTTGTCAAAGCGCTCAATCGCGAAGGACCGGTTTTCCAGTACTTAATCAAATTGTTTCCAAAACTGTCATACGCAAAAATCAAAGAAGGAATATTTGTCGGACCTGATATTCTAAAACTAATGGCTGATGCAAAGTTTACAAAATGTTTAACGCCTGATGAAGCAGCAGCATGGGCATCGTTTAAAAGTGTTGTTCACTACTTTCTCGGTAACCACAAATCACCGGATTACAAGCAAGTAATCGATAATTTTTTGCAAAATTACCGCAAGATTGGAGCTCGAATGTCTCTCAAGATACATTTTCTGCATGCACATCTTGATTTTTTTCCACAAAACTTGAGCGACACGAGCGACGAGCAAGGAGCATCGAAAAGCGATACCAAGGATTTTGGGACGAAGGCATGATGAGCGACTACTGTTGGATCCTAATGCGTGAAACAGATCCCAAGCAGTATAATTCTGATTTATACTTTTTAATTCAATAAATGGCCGTTAATGGTCAAAAATTGTAAAATAATGAATTTATTGAATATTTCGAAAACTAGATCCAATTTAAAAAACGGGCTGTTGATTTGGATTCAGCCCCCCAATTTACCCTATAAACAGCTTTTGGTTGCTCAAGTCCAAAACCGTGTATACTTGTGTAATCATTTGACTCTCGACGTATTGTTCAACATAGAGTATTCCGGTACAAGATATATATCATGTATGGGTAAAGAAAGATGCGACTTTCTTCTTCGATGTCTACGTTTTGATTATAAAAGTTTACGTTTACAAACACATCCTTTTACACCCATAAGATATATTTGGGAATTGGTCATAACTCAATGTCGCCAAAACTATATTCCTGGAACAAATGTCACAATTGATGAACAGTTATTGGCATTTCGTGGAAGATGCAAATTTCGCATGTACATTCAAAATAAACCAGCAACATATGGCGTAAAGTTGGTAGTGATGTGTGACAGTGGTACTAAATATATGATCGATTGGATGTCATATCTTGGAAAAGGAACAGATACTTCGTCAAGGAACTTACTCGTAGTATACACGACACGAACAGAAACGTTACCATAGATAACTGGTTTACGTCAATACCTCTAGCGATGCAAATAACTTCAGCAGCCTTTTAAGTTGACGATTATAGGAACGTTGCGTGCGAATAGAAGGGAAATCCCAGAAGAAATGAAGAACTATCGATCCCGGAATGCCAATACATCGATGTTTTGTTACGACTGCCCACTTACGCTTCTTTCGTACAAACCTAAACCTTCAAAAATGGTTTATCTACTATCATCTTGTGATGAAGGCTAGTCAATCGGCGGGAGTAACTATGACTCTCTTCTCTTAACCTACCCTTCTTTCCGCCTTCTGGCACCTCATACCTCTACTCTTCTTCTCTCCTTTGACCCCTCTGCATAGTTACTCCACCCTTGTCCAGAATGGGCAGGGGTCCAAAGGGGTCTTGAAGGCACCCAGGGAACGTCACGCGATCACAGAGCCTCTGCGTTCCTAGTCCGACGATCACCTTCTCGAGGTGGCCCTGATCTTGCTAACGATGGCGGGCGAAACTTTTCCCTTGCTTTTTCCCTTTCCAGTTTCTCTTTCTTCCTATCCGCCCTTTCCACGTTTTCTGCCTCCGGCGGGACTGAGTTACCAGCCCGGCCCCATTATGCCGTCGTTGTTGGTGCTTCATTGGGGAGGAGTAGCCTCGGACGAGGGGAATCCATGGGTTTGGATTCCCCGGGACCCCCAGAGACTCTTGATGACGACTTGTAGAGTCAAGGAGGCGTAGCGGCAACCACCTCCGCCAAAAAGGGGGCTATCCCTAAACGAAGCAAATATAGCTCAAAACCAGAGTTAGCTGGCCCCAAGGAGCTCGCAGGATCGAGTACACGCCCTGGGTTCAAGCCGAGTGCTGGTTCCCAGCGAGCCCCAAATATACATAGAGCCGGGTCCGGGAGTTATGTATAGGGCTAACTGGGCAAGACACACTAAGGAGTGCGGCGTTAGGGACAGAACCAAATGTCTTCATTGTGCGTATACATCGCCCTCGTTTTCGGCCGTGTGTCAGCACGAGAAGAAAACCCACCCAATAGAATATAATGTGGACTTGGAGAGCAAAACGGGCGCCCCTGAACCAGTGCTCATGGCTAAGATGGCTTCCATCGAAGCCAGCAGCAGGGCAGGCGTCGTGTCTATCCGTGAGTTGACCAAAGCAACCGGCCTCACTGCGCATCAGGCGAGAAGCCGAAGGGAGAAGCCAGAGTATAAGCAGCCATCCCAACCAACATCGAAGGATGTGAAGAGTACTCCCGAAGCCCGCTTTGTGCCAACCGCCGGCGGGGGCGCTGGTACATCCAACGCCCCGCCTATGCCGGTTCATGCTACCTCCGCGCGCCCCGCTCAACTACAACCTGAAGCGAATCCCAGTGTGTCAAGACCCAGCAAGAGGAGACTATCTTCGTCCCCGCATTTGAAGCAGACCGCTAAAGTGAAGCGGGGAATTACCCATGCCCTCCCGGCGCCGCGTACATCCCAGGCGCCACCTGTTTCGACAACTCTACCGACTAGTACCGCCCCCGATTTGATCGCAACACCTTCCACCTCACACTCCCCTATGCCTTCCCCTTTCCCCACCATTTCGTCACCCCCTCCTTGCATTAACCTACTGGATGTGACCACAAATCAGTCAATCCTGAAACAAAGAAGCCATACATGGTGGAGTTCTACAAGAGTAAAAAGGGTGGTGTAGACACGTTCGACCAGATCTATAATGTCATGCAACAGAAAAACTAATTGATGGCCAATGTGTGTCTTCTACGACATGATAAATATAGCGTGTATCAATAGCTACATAATTTATTGCCACAATCCTTCTGTACTAGGACAAACAATAATGACGCGTCGCGATTTTATGAAGAAGCTGCATTCAAAACTTGTAGAGCCCTGGCTCAAAATTCGATTGGATATTCGTACAATGCCGACGCATGTGAAAGACAACATCATACATATATTAAAATTAAAGAACATTGAAGGTCCTGCTCAAAATCAGCCATCATCCAGCAATGTCCTTCAACCGATGGAAAAACCAAATACGAACAAGAGAAGAATCCGTGGTCTCTGCTCATATAAAAAGAGACGCACGACAAAGTCATTATGCTCAAAATGCAAGATTGCAATTTGTGGTGAACATAAAGTTGATTCTTGCATACAATGTGCTTCAAAAAATTAGATATGAATTTATTTTTTGTAAATAATAGTATTATAGTTAAGTTTCGCCAAAGAGAAAAAGGCTGTTTTCGTTGTTTTATTTTTTTATTTTTATAAATATGTGATCTCAAAAAGTTGTACTTTAAAAAATGATTTATAGAAAATATATTTTTATAACAAAATGAAATACATTTGCATATTGTTTTTTTAATAAATAACTACTTATTTAATGTAAGTATGTTTTAGAAATTTACAAAAACATATATTTACAGGCGATATAATATATCCCAGTCGACATATCGTCTTAACGACGTATGGTTATGTTTAAAGGGGTTGCTTAGAAGGTTAGGTGTGTAGGGTTAAATGCGCATATAAAATAAAATTCCAAACAGAAAGCCTAAGCACTTAAGCACTAATAATGGATGGACATCAACTCGATTAAAAATTATAAATCTTAGAATTAGAAAATAAACAGCAGGAAGATGGCAGCACATCATAACTAACTCTCTTTTCGATCTAAATGTGACCACATTCCTGTTGATTATGAAGGAGATGTGCAACCCTCTATTCGGTACATAATGACCGTCCATATAATAACAATATTCAATACATGCAATCAATTGGCGATTAATTCTCTTAGCTGGCATAAAAGTTTAAATAGAAATGAACGTCAACATCATCAACAAGGGCGCCAATAGCTCGAGATATTAGGAACCTTCTATATTTTAGAAGCGCTTCCAAAGCCACTTTCTCCAATCTAATTTTTGTGATTGAATCTTTGTATGGTTTGAATTGATATATGGTAAATTGGATTGCTTTCGTTGGTGGTGTATCGTTCGTTAATTATGTATCCGCACCAATAATGTTATTCGTCATTTCTTCTTTATAATATGAATAAATGAATATGTATTGTTGTAAGTTTGTTTAACATCTGTTGGCAGCAATAAAGACAGGTTGGCGACATGTGCAGCCAGTACCGCTTAGACCCTGAAGCGACTAGTTTGATTATAGAAAACGCTCCCCGATCCCCGGCAACCACAACATATATGATCTTTAAGATATCTTGTTGAAAATAACCTTAATAGCGTGAAATGCCAAACTTCGGCAGAGCACATAAATTAATTTCTAATTTTCTTATACTATTGTGTTCGTGTACCGAAGTTTGAAACATATTGCATTTACAAAGTAAAAAATTTCATAATGAAACTACTTACATATGAACTCATGAGAAAAAATAGTATTGCAATTTTTTCTCATGAGTTCATATGTAAGTAGTTTCATTATGAAATTTTTTACTTTGTAATACATTTAAGTTAAAAAATACCCCTTACCACCTTGTTGAGTAAAGAACTCTGAATGCGCATTTCGGCAACTAAGTTGCCA
>JARFOC010082257.1:0-14561 GCA_031763485.1 Osmoderma eremita
TAAATAAGTTATTGGTGTTTCTGTTTACATTAATTCATTATGACCTGTACTATAGTAATATAAGAACATTAAAACACCACATCGTTTATCATTTTTTGGAAAGTTTTCTATTTTAAATTTCTCTCAAATATACACCTTTAAAACATGTCGGCCGCGTTGGTCTGAAATTGGAAATTTGAATTAGAGAACAAATTTATCCAAACGAACGGTTTTATTGATCTTAATAGATATCGTAAATGAAAATAAGTTCCGTGGGCTCGCTCTCTTCGACGATAGAATAAGGACCATGAAACAATGAAAGCCATGCTTTCGTGTTACAGTAGTTTCCAATGAAATGGTTTGAAGTTTATCTAAGGTAAGATCGAATGAAGAAAACATGGTATAAATCTCACTTCTTCACCTATCAAATATACATATATGTAGAAGTATTGTGCATTTCCACACTTATTATACATATATTAATCATATAATATATCTACACCTTTTGCTCCGTTGCGATGTTTTTTCGTATCATCAACACAGTTTTGTTAATCAGAAAGACATTCAATTGGCAGTCATCTCGCGTAATTTCCATTAGTGGTCTACGCTCTAATTTCCATTTCAGAACTCTCGGAAATGGTACATATCGACGTGTAAACATTTCCCTCACGTTGTGCGAGCACCCTCGCACCAATTTACGATCGCAAATGCGGCGAAATATCGCTTCGAAATTTTAACGTTTGCAAATATCACGTTTCCCGAAGACTGAACGTTCTGACGGGCAGCCAATATGTTGTAATGTATTTCCGCAATGTTCCCTATAAAGAAAGGATCTATTAGCTATTACTTTATATTAATCATATATATAGAAGGGGCACGATAAGTTCCACCGCACGTCATTGACGTGACGTCAAACATATAATCAAGTGACAATAAAAATGCAATGCGACCACACAAATAAATTAAAAATATTTTATATTTATGACATAACAGTTAATAACTAAATTAAATTTCAGTGGATAATGCAACATATGTTTTTTTTATACAAACGGTGAAGTGAAAAATGTAAAAAAAAATTAATTACTTAATTATTACATTGCCGATATCGCAGTACTTTTACGTTGCTGTTACTAGCAATTCGGAAAGAAATTTGATGAAACGCGAGGATGCCGGTTGGCATTGGGTCGGTCATTTTGGAATGTTGACAGTTCGTAGAGTATCAAACGCTTTCGATGTTTCTTCGTATACGTTAGTTTGTGTTTAGTTATCGTCGAATTTTTTAATTGCTTTGCATCCCGAAAAGTTCATTTTAGAAATAGTCGACGTATATTTACGAAAATGCCACGTGCATTGGGTCAACAGGCGAAAGAAATAATCTGTTCGCTGATTAGATATTTTGAGCAAGAACGCGACAACAAAGGGCCCCTGTTACCGTTGACTGCTGTCAGAGAGCTAGATTATATTTTATTTCTGCATACACGATTAGCACAGTATAATATTGTTGCATTTTAGCGCGTCGCGGCTGCTGTAAATGTGAATATTTGGACCGCGAGTCAGATATCAAAATCGCTAAAGTCACAGTAACCATTACCTTCCTGCAGCAGGAACAGAAAAAAAGCGAAACCAATTGTGGATATCGATGATACCAAATGTACCATAATCGTATGTTAAAATGCATTCTATATAATCAGATGTGCGAATGCCAATTTATTTTAGGAGAACACATAACACGTTCATCTCTTTTATGTAAATTGAAAGAAAGAGATTTGTTTAGTGAAGCCATTTCATCATTAGGAAAAGTTTTAAAAACCATTGAGTTTACGTGGAAGAAAGATGATCCTCGACGAGAACTAATGGAGCAACATCATATTGCTTTACTTCGTGTTGAATTTTTACAACGATACGTAAATGAAAAGAAGGTAATTGAGTATACAAACACAGAATGCAACAAATTATACTGAAGCTCAAGCAAAACAGCAAAATGATGCGAGAAGATTAGATATGTGTAAATCAAACCAAATAGACATGATTAGAACAAAACCAACAGCATACAGCATGCGGAAATTTTTGCAGGGTATGAGAAAATGGGTTTACCTGGACAATTATTGTTACGTAAAAGATTAATGAATTTAAAATTAAGGGAAAATGAGGATCTGGAAGTGTTTTTGACCAAATTTGATGAGTTGGTTCGACAATTAAAGGTAGCTGGTGCGGAAATAAATGATCAGCACTTAATATATAATTTATCGTTGGCAATGCCCAAATCTTTTGAAACAGTTTCTGGAAATCACACCTGCAAGTGAACTAACATTAGAAATAGTTAAATCTAAATTGAGAACAGAAAATGGGAAAAGAAAGGTAACCAGCAATGATAAAAATCCACAGCTCAACAACTTACCCGTTATTTTTACATCTGGTGGTTCGTGTTATGAATGTGGAGAGAATGGACATTATAAAAGGAATTGCCCAAAATTATGGAATTCAGGAAGAGGCAATCACCACAACACAGGAGGAGGTATACATCAATCTAATCAGTGGAAGAATCGTCGTCGTAGTAGGGGTTATGGTAAACGATACACAAGAGGCCATTCAGCTTTCCAAGGAAGGTATAACCAAAATTACAGAGATGGAAATTATGTCGAGGGTGAAGAGAGAAGTGGAAAAAACACTGAGAAAGTAGAAGACACAAGTATATGTTTTATGCCAGACTATGTTATATATGATAGTGTAAGTAGTAATATTTTAAAATTCTGTATAGATTCAGATTGCACAGATCATTTTGTGAATAATGATAAATATTTTTCTGAGTTGTTAACGTTAAAAGAACCTATTCAAATAGCAGTTGCAAAAAGTGACAATTATGAGTGCCGTAGGTGTAGGAGTAATCAAAGTTAAAAGTAAAATTAATAATGAGGAAATTGATTGTACAATTAAAAATGTATTTTACGTTCCAAATTTAAGGAGAAATTTACTATCAGTAAAAAATTAGTGCTAGCAGAAATTAAAGTTGTATTTGATAATAATGAAGTTAAATTATATAGTAAAACAGGAAAACCAGTAGGAGTAGGTCACAGAGAAAATTTATACGAAATTGTTTTCAAAGTAGTGAATAATGAATGTATTAATGTAGAGACAGTAAATGATAAAACTAAATTATGGCAAAAGATGGTTATAGGTATAGATGAAGATCTCAAACCAAACAAAATTGAATTTTGTGACTCATGTGTTCGTGGTAAATTAATAAGGTCAAAATTTGGTAGTAGAACAAGAGCAAACAGAAATTTGGAAATTGTTGAACAGATGTTGCAGAGCCAATAACACCATTGGCATATGATGGAGGTAAATATTTTTTAGCATTTATTGATGACTTCTAATTTTGTGTATGTGTTTATAATTACAAATAGGAGTACACATTTTAAAGAATATGCTGAAATGGTTCAATCTAAATTTAATGTAAGAATTGCTACATTAAGATGTGATAATGGAAAAGAATATATTTCTAATGAGCTCGAGGAATCTTGTAGAAATAATGGAACATTTATTAACTATACAATACCCTATACATCGGAGTTAAATGACAAAGCAGAACGTCTCAACAGAACTTTAGTAGATAAGGCTAGATCGATGGCATATGAGGCAAGCATGCCAAAAGAATTTTGGAATGAACCTGCGCGTGTAGCTACTGCCTTATATAACAGAAGCCCCACTTCATGTAACGAAAGAAATCTAACTTCAGCAGAAATATGGAATAGACGAAAACCAGACGTTAGTAATTTACGAATATTCGGATCAATAGTGTATGCACATATTCCTATGATGTTAAGAAGAAAATTTGATTTCAAATCGGAAAAGTGTGTCATGATGGGCTATGCAAATACACGATACAGATTATGGAGTTTAGAGAAACAAAAGATAATAATATCTAGAGATGCAGTTTTCAATGAAAATGAGTTTTATTACAAGAAAAGAAATTTAGCCATTGTAAGGACAAATGGAAAAGAAAATGATAATGAAGACGAAATAAATGAAGTGATTGAAGAAGTAAAAGAAATTATAACCGAGGACACTGGGAGAAAAATAAGTCAAAGAACGATAAAACCACCTCAAAGATATGATAGTTATGAAATGTTTATGGCATTTGATGCAGTTTCTTTCATAGAAAAGGTTCCACAAAACATTGAAGATGTAAATGGTCGAGACGACGAGGAGCATTGGGTACGATCAATAAAACGAGAGATAAATTCCATTGACAAAAAAATACTTGGAAAGAAGTAAAGTTTCCAAAACATGGGGAAATTCTAAAAACAAGATGGGTATTTACATCTAAACCATTAGAGCAAGAAGTTGAAGAGTAGTAAAGGGTTGTGATCAAAAGGAATCATTTGATTATGACAATATATTGTTATGTATGTAACAGAATAATATTACCGATTACTGATCATTTTTCAAAATACGGACAAGCATATTTAATTTCTGACAAAAATTCAAACACTATTATAAACGGTATGCTAAAATTCACTAGCCACCACGGCATACCAAGAATTATAATTGCAAATTCTAGAAAAGTACTCGATAACACCTCATTAAAAGATTTTTGTCAATTACTATAATAAAATGACATATCACATCAGTGGGTAATTCGAAATCTAATGGAATCGTTGAGCGATTTCACAATACTTTAACAGAATCAATTAATGTAGGTTACTAGAAAATCAAGTATCGCTCGAGAATCAGTTAGTAAATGCAGTGCTAAGTTTACAGTTTGCATTTCAGTATTAAATACACCCCGCTTGAAGTAATAAACGGTAATTGCGAAACAAATTTACCATTTGATTTAATAGACGAACGAATCACTCAAGAATTTATTCAAAATAGAGCAGAACAAATAAAGGCAATTAATAATGAAATTTATAAAAACTTAGAAAGGTCAAAAGAAAGAGCGTGCAAGCCTCCTAGAATAGTCCACACCACTACAGCTAGAATGGACAGATTTACGGCTCGGTGAATTCCCGGGAAAGCAGCTGGGTGAGTTGTTCAGATTACCGTCCGTGTAGGTAATTGCACGTACCAAACACATGGTTCCTGTTAATTGGGAGACAAGGCTGAGAAAAGAAGAGCTTAAATGTGTGCTGTGCTGTGTCAAAGTGTTTGTTGGAGCAAAGTGTAGCAAATATCGTGCCAAACGGATCTCCCCCATCACAAATCAGTCCCTTTTGGGACTATAGAACGCGACTATCAACAGCATTACCATGTCCAACCGAACAATAGATGAACTGTGCCAGGACGAGCTCATCACCCTGTTGCAGGGAATCACCGATATACTGAAGAGCAAATTCAACGGAGCCGGTCTCGACAACGATGTTTTCGAAATGCCAAGAAAGCACACACGCCGTTCGGAAAGAACTGATCAAGAAACAACTCTAAAAACCGCTAACTCATATAACGTACTTGACGATGCCATGGGCGACTCAGATCCAACAGGGACACCAGACGACGCGATGACCGATGCCGTGATGCCCCATCAAGTCAACATCCACCGCGCCGCCCCCCACTACGCCCAGGGCCGGAACAAAGAATAGTGAAGCTGTCAGGAAACGGCCAGAAAATACTAAAATGCCGAAAGTGGCCCCAATCTTTATAAAAGAAAAGGACAGATGGAACCCAGCCAATCGACTTATAAAAATCGCAGGGATTAACACCACCAAATGCAAGCTGGTTAGCAGCGGCATTCAAATTGATCCATGCACCGAAGACCACCGCAAATTAAACCGACCTTTTGAAAAAGAAAACTATCAATTCTTTACTTATAATCTCACAGGTGAACGAAAACTAAAAGTGGAGGTTCGTGGTGTGCCTCAAGAATCCAGGGAAGAAGTTATCAAAGACGATTTATTACAAGGATATCAAGCGAATAAAGTTACGCGAATAAACGGGAAAAAAAGGAAGCCAGCGCCACTCGTTCTCATTGACATTGACCGCGAGTACAAATCTACCTATACGTTGAAGGAACTGTGCGGCCTAACCATGAACATCGAAGCATTAAAAACAAAAAACTATTCGGCCTCTCACAAAGAAATTGCCACATTCATTATAAGTGCATGAAGTGCGGCAGTCGAAGCAGCCCCACCATCCTATACTTTATCATTTATTTGTTCCACCTTAAAATAAAAATCAGATTGCAATAGACAGCAAATACATAAAATGAAAGTTTACGTTTCATTATAAGACGAATATGTTTCCGAAATAGGTTACAAATAGTCATAGATGGATGGAAATAACTATGCATGATCATCACGTGATCACTCCATCTATGAACAGAGTATAGTGTTCTTATAGTGTGTTCTATTAGTTAGTCACAATGCTTCCTGGAAAATACCTTTGCAATACTTCTTCGTAAAACCATTGACAGGCGCAGGGCGTGCCAATATAGTTCAAGAAAATTTAATTCGCCTATACAATATTAATGTACAAGTAATAACATCACTTACATGTAACGAGCTTAGTGTTCATTTCACAATGACGGATGAATTGAGCCCCTCAGTAAAAAAAAACGATCTTAAACCATTCTTTACACGCCTTCGTAGTGACACGAAAGTTTATGTTTTGTTTAATTCGTGTCATATGCCAAAGGTAATAAGAAATTGCTTGTTGGGTACTGCACAGGTTCCCCAAGATCCTTATGGTAATTTGATTTGTTGGAAGTATATTGAAATATTACAACCGATGCAACAAGAACATGGCTTGCAATTGGGAATAAATTAAAAAGATTGCATATGGAATGGGAACGACAAAAAATGAAGGTAGTACCTTTCAATTACATATATGCATATATACCAGAAATTCTTTGTGATTATGTGCACTGTTTTTGTTTCAGGTTAATTTCGCAGCACAAACCTTAAGTCAAAGTGTAGCCGACGATCTTAAATTTTTGCACACCGAGTTACAAGATGAACAGTGTGTTGGAGTAAAGGCCACGATTGAGTTCATACTCAGAATCAACAATATTTTTGAGATATTAAACTCAAGAAGTCCTTATGACCCTGGTTTTAAATCTCTCATACGGTTGAGTAATGTTACGATCAGCATTGCATTATTTGAGTCATTATAAAGATTTGGATGGAAAGTAGTTGTGCCAAACGAGAAGGAAAACACATTTTATTGACTTCGTGGTCACCATTACTAGTATTATGGGAATCTTTGAAGATTATGTCAGAAATGATAAGTCAATACATTTGTTGACATATAAATGCAACCCGGATCACTTGGAGTTATTTTCCTGTGCTATTCGGGATGTTGTATATTAAAAAAAACTGATCCCAACTACTTACAGATCACCGAATGGTTGGAAGAATAATCCATCGTGTCTACAATTTATGCATTCCTCAAAATGCTACTGTTTCGCACCGAAATATCTGGAATAGGTGGCAACCCTTGATTATAATACTGAACAAGGTTTACCAGAAGCGAATTAGAACCAGAAACCTTACTTTCTTGGGAAGAAAAAAGTAAACTAGTGGAGAAAACATGTTCTCCCAAAAACGTGTATACACGTTCTGAAAATATCATCTGTCAGGAATAGAAGGTATAGTGCTGGAACTTGCAGGATCCTTGCAGACAAATCTAGAAAAAATTCACCTCCCGTAGAACGTGCATAGGGCGCCTGGTGCAAGGATGCCAGGATTCTGCAACAACAATACCAAGAATTAAATTTTAACAATTTAATTTAAGCAATATGAAAATTTAATTTCACGAATAACTAGAAATATAAAATAAATGTGTTCATAAAAATGTGACAACATAATAAAATTCAATTAACATCTAGACAATATTTAATCGTCTAATAAATCAGTTGGATTTGGAACATTTCCATATTAGAGCATATGTGCAATGGGTAATAATACGTCCACTTCCTGGCAGCTACAATACAAATTATTACAGTATGAATATACAGTTTGTTAGTGCCGTTTATTGTCAAGCCTATCTACTTCGGTAATATGGAAGGGCGATCGTAGTATCATCACATAATATTTAACAATCAGAATTTTCACTCCTTACGGCCGGTTTCATAATGACACTCCTAACAGAGAATTACCTAATTGAGAATTAAAGTTAATGCTGTCATTAACACCCCATGTGTTTCACAATGGCTGGGCACCAATTTGTTAGCTAATGCCACAATTACAGGAATTAAAGAGATGGTGATAGCTCTGAATTCGCTTCCCCTAATATTTTTACATAATTTAAGTTACCATCTTGCTGTTTCGACTTCTTCCCGCTGTATTTAGGGAATATAAACCTGAACCCATCCAGAACCTTCCTTTTCTCACACTGCACGTTGCCCTAGATAAGTTATATTATTATATTTTGGTATCTTATTAATCGGGTATTTTATGGATTCTATAATCAACACACCAAAGAGAATTCGTTCTTCCAATTTCAGCAAAGAGGAGGAGTTGTTGTTGGTAGAAGAAATAGCAAAATTTAAAAACATCATAGAGTGTAAGACAACAAACAAAATAAGTTTAACTGATAAGGTACGTATAATTGGGGCGCGGTCCTGTTTAGTTATATAAATAAAATATTGCTTATTTTAGGAGAATGATTGGCAGAAAGTGCTCTCATCATTTAATGCTAAAATAGCCAGGCTCGTACTATATAGCAACTTAAAACAAAGTACGACAGCCTTAAAACTAGAGCGAGGAAGGAGTTGGCAAAAATCAAGTGCAACTATACAAGCATGGGGACATGCTACCATGGACTTGGATTGCGTAATGGAGGCTGTACTAAAAATAATGAATTCAAAGACAGTTGTTGGCCTACATAATGAAAGAGACAGTGACAGTCAAAATGTATAACATGAAATACTTTCGTTATTATTACTGACATGCACTATTTCAGGCTTTTATCTACAGTGGTGAAGAAAGTGCTGAGACAAGTACTATTTTACAAAGCACAGCAGAAATGAATGAATTCAATATTACAAAAGAAGATGTAGGTATAGTATTCAAATATATTGTAATAGCTATGTTTCATTTATAATATACACATAGTTGGTCATATTCGATTATCCGGCCGATGTGGTGATGGCTTCTGTGGAAGAAACAGAATGTATTGAAGCTGAGAAAACTATTACGATAACTGAGGTAAGTTCCTTTTATATACACAGCTATTTTGTTATTTATTTATTGTTTCTTGTAGTCTGCAGCATCTCCAACCACAAGTAATTGGAGCAAATATGTTCCCAGGAAGCTGAAAGAAAAAAGAATCCAAAAGTGGGTCATCAAAATCATAAATCATTCCAAACGGCCAAGGAAACGTACTGCAAACGTAAGTTGGAGTTGCTGGCGAACCGTTATACTAACGAGGAAAGGGAACACCAAAAGAAAATGGAATCACTAGATTTAGAAATACAAGTAAAAAAGAAGCAGTTTGCACAAATGCCATAATTAATCGTTATTTATGTTTATTATTTTTCAATTTACGATACCTATAACTTTCAATAAAAATTCCTATGTCAAATGGTATTTTTTATTTAGATAAAAAATTAATTACAAGCATTTACAGCAAAATGTTCACGAACAATTAATTGACGGTATTGCCTTGCATTGTTAACATGATTTTCATTGTCGACAACTTCTTCTTCCTGTACTTCAATTGCATTTTCTACTTCGTCATCCGGTTGTACATCCTTCATGTTGATGGCAATGTTATGCAAAACTGCGGTTGCAACTATTACATCCATCACTGAGTCCAAGTTCAGCCGCATTCCAAACCGCAAAATCGGAAACCTTCGTTTCCAAACACCATATTGTCTTTCGACAACATTCCTCGTTCTTATAATAGATTCGTTGTATAAATTTTCAGCTGTAGTTCTGGTTTCCTGCAGCTTCGTTATCAGATATGGTTGTAAAGTATAGCCACTATCACCCAATAAAATAAATTTACCATAACTGCCATTTTCAAAATTTTGTTTTAAAGTACTATTGTTGAAAATGGTTTGATCGTGTGTCGCACCAGGCACCCATTTTCAGGGACGCATCACTCACAGTTTGGACGTTTAATGCGAAAAACCCTTTCCGTGACCTGAAAACTTCAGCGTCTTCACAACTAGAAGAGTCTATTTTAATCAGAGTACAGTCTATCGCTCCAATCACACGAGGAAAACTTGCTATATTATAAAACTGTTCTGCACATTCTTCCATTTCTCTGTTGTTAGCATACATTTTAATATATCGTACTCTCAATGAGGCGATGGCTTGCTTTTTGAGACTCTACTTATGATTCTACAGGCTGACCCATAAAATCGGAGACAGCTGTTTGCATATTACCTGATGCATAGAATCTCAATGTCAGCAACAGTTGCTGCAAAGGTTGTATACATAGAAATTGCGTTAATTTAAGTTTCATACTCAAAATAAAAACCTACGTATTGAGTAGCCTCAATTTCTTGTAATATCATGTGAACAGTTTCTTTCTACAAACGAAAACGATCAAAAAATTCGTTGTCATCAAACCTGTCCATACAATTTGTTCTTTCTCTGTATATCTTTTTTCTTCGTACAACACGAACTTCATTTTCTGATGAACTAGAGGTTGAATCGGAACTATCAATATGTAGCATTTTATTATAAAAATTGGTATTTTTGAAAAAAACAGAAACTCAAGTAACCCCCGACACTCCCGTTTATGCGAGTATTTGAGGTTAACTAGATATTAGTTCATAATTGGCCGTTCGCGCGTCGTTAAAATATAACGATCGTTAAGTCCTAATTGGGAATTATGATACATTATGAAATCCAAATTTCTGTTTTAATGGAAGGTTAAATTTAATTCTCCGTTTAACAACATTATGAAACCGGCCGTTATACGCGCGAAAGTGCGCGCATTTTTAATGTGGATTCGAAATTCCCCATATTCTTGGCTTAGAGTCTGCTTCATTGTAGTGAAATCGAGCGTTGTTACAGTTTGTTTATTCGCTTATAATTATGGAACTGTTTCATTATCTTAGTTTGTAGTATAGCGTTGTATTTTTTTGGACATTTTATTACATAATTACTGGTAGGTTTAAGTTTAAGGGTCCCATTCAACATGAAAACAGTTACGAAAGAAGGATCAGTTTGTGCTGTTAAGGGTTGCTGCAAAAGATCGAGAACATTCAAATATTTCTATATTTTATTGCATTTAAAAGTTTTAATGACATAACTATTTTTATGTTCTCAGGGTTTTCTTACAGGAAATTTGGTTACTCCCTGCTGATGATAATAATTCTGTTTGCGAAAGAGATATTGCAGAAATGTTACTATCACCAAGTAGCGGCAACCAAACAACACAACAGTTGACAGCACATCCTCCACAGAAAGAAAAGTTGAGGAGAACAAAAATGTCGGCTAAATACAACGAATTTTTAAAACGTTAATATTATGACAGAAATTAAGAATAACCTGTCCGTAAATTTGATTGTTGTGAATACAATTTAGTAGTTTAAATGAATGAGGGTCTTTAGCTCACTATATTCAGACAGTGTAGCATCTTTTCACTGAACATCAGGAGATGCCCTCTGTAGGAAAACTGGTGTATTTTTTGATATCTCCCCAACGTATTAAAGAACTGTAGCCAGAAATGATTCTGATTGAACACACTTTAGATTTTTCTCTAGTTAGCAGTAGTACATAATGCCTACAAAGGCAATTTGTTTGTGAACAGTGTGAACAAATTATTTTTATGTTATTATTAATAAATATTTTGTTTTAAATGTGTATGGATTCCTTGCAAGCAAAGATACTTTAAAAAAACAATTGCATAATGCAATTTTGTCTCGTTCACAATAAGTGGTTTTCGCAAACAAAATATTTGCGAAAACTAGTTTGCAATAAGACAATAACAGATTTAATAATTCTAGACAATTACATAAAAATGTAAATATTTATCATTCCAAATTTAATGCATCAATCACTTATGTATAAAGTTGTGTATAAAGTTTATATTTCCCATGTTTGAGAATACAATAGGAACGCAACATTCTTTAAAATTTCATTAAAAGTAAGGAATATTTTCCTATTGTATACGGTACTGGTACGAATACGAATTGCGCTTATTCGGGCCTCTGACTATTATGCCGCCAAGATGGCGTCTGAGATCGCCGAATCTGGGGTAGGATTACGTGCATCATAGATATCTATATATCGACTTGAGTCTACCCAATTGGCGAGGAAGAAATCGTAGTTACGAAGCGACACCTAGAAAGGTCTCGCTTGTGAGACAGACAATATCGCCAAGTATAGCATTGCAGTTTGTAAAAATGAGAT
This sequence comes from Osmoderma eremita, assembly GCA_031763485.1. Taxonomy (NCBI): domain Eukaryota; kingdom Metazoa; phylum Arthropoda; class Insecta; order Coleoptera; family Scarabaeidae; genus Osmoderma; species Osmoderma eremita. The sequence goes on from JARFOC010082257.1 coordinate 12,285, forward strand.
AGGAAGATCCAATAGTTTTGTCGGTGAAGTTCATCGAGCCATCGTATAATGAACATCGTGTTCCTCTACTTGTGAATCGTGTGCTACGTACCTGCAATGTATACTGTGCAATAATGTTTGTTGAAGTGAAGTGAAACAAGACAGCTTAGATCTGCATCATCACGCGTTCAAGGACGCTATTTCGCGTTAACGAGAAACAACCGATCGTGCAGTATGTCTGGAAAGACAACAGACGATCTCAACGAAGAGGAGCTGCAGGCGCTCCAAGAAAGGGTAGCAGCAATGTTGTCTCAAAAATATAACAATAACTCGGGACAAGAATTCCTGGAACCGCGAGGGAAGAAATAAAAACTGCACAACAAGGAAACAACGGACCCAACAGCATCAAGACTACCTCTGCAAAATCGGTACTCCGCTCTTTTGAGCGACGACGAAGAAATGAACGAAACCACGGAAGACATGGACATGGAGGAAGCACGCCCGATGTCGAAACATCGCCTGTCGGGAAACAGTCTGCTGCAACGCCCACAGCTACAACAAGCACAAAGACAAGCGCTAAAAAAAGGAAGAAAAGGCCAAAACACCGAAAGTAGGCCCTATCTTTCTATAAGATAAGGACAAATGGAACGCAGCAAATCGACTTATAAAAAACGCAGGGATCAACACCTCCAAATGCAAGCTGGTCCGTAGCGGCATTCAAATTGATCCATGCACCGAGGATGACTACCGCGAACTTAACCGACTATTCGAAAAAGAAAACTATCAATTCTATACTTATGACCTCAAAAGTGAACGAAAAGTAAAAGTGGTGTTTCGTGGGGTACCCCAGGAATTCACTGAAGAATATATTAAAGACGATTTTGTACGACACGGATATCCAGCGAATAGAGTTACGCGAATGAATGGAAAGAAAAAACGGGAAACCACCACCTCTCAACTACACCTGAAGTGGCTAAAGCAGAGAATAAGACGCTCACTTGCTCCTAAGCAACGAATAAGGGTCAGACAAACAAAGAAAAGGAGCTCGCCCTAATTCTTGGAACAATGATCCTAAACATTAACAAAACAAAAGCCACTGTTTCGGCCACGGATCACTCTGTATATTGTAATTTATTTTATGTTTTCTTATTGCTAGTATTAGTTTGTGTTTAAATTGTCGTAAATAGGGTGTACCTATTTACGAGTTCATTTGAAGTTTAGCCGCAAGGATATTCCTCATACTTAGTTAGATAAATTTCGGTTTATTGGGGTGACTCGAATTAGGTAGAACGCAGTATTGGCGGCAATATACTTTAATCCGTTCGTAAGTCCTTCCTCGAATATACCTTCGGTTCAAGGCATAACTATTAGAAAATAGGTGTTTGTATTTAGCACGTAGGCATTGTAAAATTATCTCACATTCAACCAATAGGAGGTTGCAACCCCTCCCTTCTTGTAATGATCAAAGCTTTCGTCAGACAACGTATACTTTTAAGTAGTTAGTTAAAAACTCAACACAAAGCCAAGTAATTGTAAAGTAGGAACTTGTACGTGTGAATAAACAGTGATATAGTGTTGAACTCAATTCTTTTATTAAAATCATTCTAAGTACCTCATCAGAGAAGCAAAAGTTGACCTTTTACTAAACTACGGGCGTCTTATAATCAATCAATATTCAAGCAAACAGTGTTGCCCGGTTTGTATTAGAAAAACGAAATCTTTCAAACCAGGAAGATCAACAGCCACCAATGAACAAAAATTAGAATTTTTAACCCAAACTGAAGAAATTACAAGACCCTTTAACGCAAATTAATGGTAGTACACCGAACAGAATTGGAAATCGTATACTGGAACGCATTCAGTGCGAACAAAAAAAACGAGCTGGCCGCCTTTGCTAGCGAAAACAACTCAGAAATAATCTTATTAAGAGAAACACACCTTTAACCCCATAACAAATACGGGATTGCTGAATATTCAATCTACGCCAACGACAGAATCAACGCGCCCGGATGAGGAATACCATACTAAACATGAGATCCTGCCAGGGAGCCAAATCAACAACATCGAAACTACGGGTATCCAACTTCTAACACGTCAGGTACATCAGGTACAGATTAAGATTCAGCGTACCTTCCGCCAAATAAGATCGTTGCAGACGAGGAGTTCGAAGATATATTCAATAACAACACGACCACCATCGTAATGGGTGATCTAAACGCGAAGCATACCAATTGAAACTCAAGAACATGTAATACTAAAGGACAATCTCACCCAAAAAATTGGGCTACACATCACAGG
>JARFOC010082278.1:0-14558 GCA_031763485.1 Osmoderma eremita
ACTTCGTTAATATATATGTTAAATAATATTGGGGAAAGACAGCAACCCTGTCGGACTCCTTGGTTAATAGGTATCGGTTGTGAAGCCTCGTCATTGGTTTAAGATTTTGATCGCTGTCTTCTGGTATAGGCTCCTTATAGCGTTTATTAGGTGTGGTGGAAATTAAATTATATTAATCAGATAAATGTAATGACAGATTTATTTTATTGTTATTTACATTAGATACAACTGCAAATTCAAACATTTGCAAAACGCACAATGAACTTTACAGCGAGTTTTTGAACTCACAGGAATTCTCTTAACACATAGAATACAGCTGATATTCTCAATATAGCAAAAATTACACATGCAACACATGCAGACACATGTATATTGTATTACTGTTTGCGTCACCATAAATTCCTAAAGAAACAAAAATTTAACGCAAGGTCGGAAGTAGTATAACTTTCATTAGAATTTTAATAATATTTTAAATTTACTTTAGGCCCAGGTTTGAACTAATTAATTATTGTACAAAGCAGGGTTCGAAGCGATAATTATCATTGATAATTATTAAAATAAATTCCATACAAAATATTTCAACATATTTTTTGAACAAATTATACGCATTTAACAATTTCCGTACGCACGGCATTTGAGACGTTTATGTGTGGGGGTTTCCCCGTGTCGTGTTTTGTATTGTAGCCCTGGGATTTTTTGACAAGAATTCGACATCCAATAGTTTTTGTGTGTTTTTTCATCAGCAAACAAATAATCTAAAATCAGACTTATGTTGGATTCTGCATATTGAATTAGGTTACTGAAAGTCCTCATCCATCAATGAGAATGAATATGATATCCCGTTTATTAATTTAATTAATGCCTAATTAAAGTTACTTGTTAACTAATGAAACTAAAGACTGATTTGATTATTACTCGAATGTGTATATTTTAATGCTAAATTACATACATACTAGCTTAAAAAATAAAACATATTCGTCCGAAAATTATCTTGATAATTATCGTGAGAACTATCCCTTCAGATGAATTTTCAATCTTGGGAAGAGGAAAAAGTCACAAGGATTCAAGTCAGGTGAATAAGGAGGCTGAGAACCCACGAAATATTTTTACCGGCTAAAAAACCGTTTATGGAAATTGCTGTGTAACAAGGCGCATTGTCATAATGCAGGATCCAATCGGTCTTGATGTTTGATCTCACACGCATGACCCTTTCTCGGAGTATTTCGAGAACCACGAACGAACTCTTTGTGAAAGATTCCCTGGCCATCAAAGAAACAAATCAGCATGCTCTTGATCTTTGATTTTCTCATTCTTACTTTCTAGAGCTTTGGAGAGCCTGAAGTGTGCCATTCTGTGCTCTGGCGTATTGTTTCAAGGTCATACTCGAGCACCCAACTCTCATCAGCAGTAACGACACGTTCTAAAAAAAATCATTATTTTAAATCGATTCCAAAAAGGCCCCTGGTGTCCTTTTGTTCCCGCGAAAGGTTTTTGGAACCATTCTCGAGCAGACCTTTCTCATTCCCAATTCATTGGTCAAAACTTTATGAACGGTGGTGTTAGACAAATTCAACTGTTCCCCTATCTTTCTGACCGTCAACCGACGATCTGAACGCACAAGATCGCGAATTTTGTCGACATTGCCATCGGTTCTTGCAGCAGTTGAAGGCCTTCCACGACCTGGCTCACCTCCCATCGATTCTCTTCCTTCTGAAAATGCCTTAAACCACCGACAAACTTTTGGGCTTTTGATAAAACACTGTCTCCGTAGGCCTGCTGAAGTTTTGCAAAAGTTTCTGTTGCACTTTGCCCAAGTCTGATGCAAAACCTGATAGGACAGCGTTGCTCGAAATTAATGTCTTTCATTTGTAGAACGCATTACGAAAATCGGGTTCACGGAAAAAAACGACAACGGACAACCAAATGACTTGATCGAGTTCAAACTTGCACTGAACGCGTATTACAATGGCCACTTGTCGCACCTCCATGTCCCGTGCTTCCCCCTGTTACCATATTAAACGCTACGTTGTCAGTCTCATTACTTAATTTACACACCTCGTATCTTAATAATTTCCAACCCCAGTATAAAGCACTCCCGCTTTTCACTAAATACATGACCTGATTGGATACAACAATGTGACGCTTCTTAATAACATTATTATTGTTGACGAAACCATATATTTGCTAAACAATCTAAATTCGTTTATTTACAAAGTTCAATGCCACGCGAATAAACTACGACGAATGAAAATCAATTCACAATGAGCTCAAGGTCAACAAACAATTACATGGAATTTCGTAATAGAAACAACCGAATCCTTGCTAGAAAAAAAATCTCCAACTCATCCTCATCATCAAATGCCACAAAGCAAAAAAGTTAATACAGGATAGTCTGTACCTTACACGAAAAAAGCATGACTAGAAATTTTTGTACTAGTACATGCAACCAGATGTGTTAAGTATTTGAAACGAGCGGAGTGGTAAATTAAAACGTGATACAAGTAGCCAGACAACAAATAAATCTTTTATGCAAATTCATGTCTCGCAATCTCATTAAGACTAAGTCAGCAGAAACCGGGAGTTGACGCGATCGATAACATACAAATTGTTAAATGATGCGGAGGCAATTTAACGAAATAAAAAGGCAACAGAACAAGTTGGTATCGGTTATAATCAAGAACCATGTTTAGAGGTGGATAAATTTATCGTTACAAAAGTCTTTAATATGCGTTTTCTCTTTTCGTTCATTAACTGCAAAGAGCATAACAACGTTACTAAAGTTGGGATTGGCAGTGCAGGCGTGGGATTTTGTACAGATTAGTTTAATAATGTCGCAATTACGAACGTCGAAGAAGCTATTATAAGTTTACAAAGTAAAGAAGTTTATCGCTGAATTTCCAATATTAATACATAATACACAATAATAAATAATATTAATAATGTAATGTTTGTGACAAAGCTTTCATGTTCCGGAATAAATTTGAATATAGAAAAAAATCGTGTAAGTATGTAAGAAGCATACCAGATGCTGCAACTATGTAACAGATCTTATACACTTTGTGCATCTGCATACTAAAAACGGTGCTTAAAAGGGTAAGTGTTTATTTACATGTATTAGCTATTACACCCTTTGCAATTCTTCGAAGCACGGGCTACTGGCTGATCACTCGCAGTGCCAACTGTAAATATTACACGTATACTATTTTAGTTTATTTATTTTTTCTACATTGTCTTGTAATTGGAATATTTTTTATTCCTTTAGACAATATTTATTTTGTTATATAGTTATCCGTTTTGTACGCACCAATCGGATGCTCTAAATTTTACTGCAACTCTACACCGAGAGGAACTAGAAAAGGAGAAAACAGCCTTTCGCATTATTTTTGAGCATTAAGCCACCGGAGAAACCCTTATATCAGGTGCAATAGACACACTGAGGAGCATATCGGCAAATGACGCACACACTATTAAACCTTGTCAGGGGGTACATCTGTTTGGATAATCAGGAAACAAGCGAATGCATAGTAATACAATAGGCCTCAAAGCCGCAGTGTTAAGGGATGTGAAAGACCTTTCTCTGAATTGGGGACTAAATCAAATCAAATCAAACGTTTTGCTATGATGCGCAGAAGAAATGCTGGAAATACCTTAACATCGTCAGCGAACATTAACATCTCACAATCAACCAACAAAAATATATATATACCTACTTTTTAGACTGATGTATGTGCACAACCTTGGACCTTACCCTTGAGATTCAAAATAACAAAACATACATTCGCTTTCTAGTGAATTTCCCATCGTACCTTTGAAACGAATTAAACTGCGGAGATGGACATTTCAAAATATTCGATGTGATAAGACGGGCATTTTGACTAAAACTGGGCAATAGATTGGCGTTTTACCCAATCCAAATATAACTGGTAATAAGTATATTTGGGCTTTATATTTGGATTGGAACTGTGGACATTATCGAACGATGGACGATCTTGTTAGAAAGAGTACAAAATGAAGGAACGAGGGAGTGAATGAAAGAACAAGAGTGTCTAGTAGATAAGATTGGAAGAAAAGATTTGCTTTGGTACGGGCATATGAGAAGAATGCTCGAAAAGAAATATCATTGCGTATCTGGAAATGGAAACCGGAACAGAGAAAAAAAAAGGGAAGACCAAGAAAAAGTAGAATTTACAAATTAAAACAATAATGGAAAGGGAGAAAATTATATGAAGGAATAGTATTCAATAGAAAGTAATGAAGATTGGGATGATATTAAAATATTATTTTTTGTTTATTCGCTATTGTTAAAGAAAATAGATTACATCGTTTGTATCGCAATGAATGATATTACAGGGTCATTTATATGTATACTAATCAGGATAAGACGGCATTGCTATAAAAGGTATTAGACATTTACAATTATTTGTATCTACTAATTATTATTTTTTTGTTTAATTCCTCACTATATCACTCACATGTGTATATAGAAGGTGGCTATATCCAATTAACTATACAATAATATAGGTACAATGCACATAGACACTCATAAGTTTATATATAGGTACCTATGTATATATGCATATAATTCCAACAAATGGTTAGTAGATATCCATGAGATATGTAAAGCATGCCATAATCGCCATTGAAGTGCAAATAAAACTTGATATACTGTTAAATGTTCCGCTTTATAATTATTGTAATTATAGTGCTGGGTAATAACTGCTTTTACATTGAAACCAAAGGATTAGGATTTTTATGCCGATTTCAATTAAAGGGATACTTTTATTACAATCTGTAAACTTAAGTATACAGCCTATGTATATACATATATACTTGTATACCATTTACACGCTACAAAATGATAATATCCAAGATTATTTATATGTATGTTTAACGTTCGTAGTTAGTTGTATTAATCCTGGCGTTAAATGCTTCCTCCATGGAGCGTATCGCTTTTAATGCATACTTCCTTGTAGGCGTTTCTACGTAACTATAAGGAAATTAAAGCATTAACTATTACTACTGTATGATTTTAATGCATAAAGATTAGGGTAACCGACATAGAGCTAGTTAGAATAGAAAGACATTTATATAATTTACCGGTTTATTTTTACCTCTAATATGTATGTAAGTTCTCCTTTTTCTTCTATCATACAAGAATTACTATATATTTTACCTATTTTGTAATTGTGTGTGCCTTTTTATATTCAATAACGTTAGCAAACAAACCACTACCAACCCTAGGATTGTAATTCTCCCAATGCTACTTTCCTGGTCAACCCTTTTCTCTACGTAACACATCTGCGCTCTCTCTATAAGACGTACTACAGATATTAATGAAAATATTTTACATTGGATTACCATTTGGGGGAATTGGCGAGGCATTTTCTATACACCAAAATTTCATGAAACTGGTTGTTCATGACGTTTACTCGATGGGGACGAGCATTATTGTCCATAGAAACGAACTGTTCCTCCCACTGCAGCTGCGATATTTCCTTTTTTCGGGTGAAACTTTTGTTCAATGTATAATACATCCTATTGATGCTTGCAATCCTATTATCAATTTCATTATCAAGTTTTCCTTGGAGTATTTTAAAAAGCTCAATTTTCTTCTTGAGCTGACAACGGTTATTCATTTTTACTTGTAGTAGAATCAAGCAAATAAGAAGTGAAACGGCGTTGTAGCTTGTTCATATTTTTCATAAATTTCATGTTCTCCTCAGAACTTTTAAAAATTGCGCAAAGTTTTTCCATTCTTCAACTGCATGAAACGAACAATCACGTTTCTGCCGAATTCTATCAAGTGGCATAGAGAGTGTCTTCGGCCATTCTTTTAATTTGAATATCCGAAACATTTAAAAAAATCAATGGATCAACGTTATCTTCATGTTCTTCACAAACTTGTAATAATTTCGGCCATTCACTGACATATATTCTAAAACAGTCAGAATGTGTATTCTCTTCTATACCCTACAGTAAGAGGAATACAGACCTGCAGTTTTCGAGCGTAGAATCATAGCTTCGAAAACGATTTGTTATTGTTTTGCGTGCATACTAGTCCTACAGTGGCAGCAGCAAACTCATTTCGAAGCTGGGTTCAATTAAGAGTGCGATTTCCACGTGCCAGTTACAGGTGTCGATCGTCCTTTGGTGCTGTTGATGTTGGCGGACCTTGCCCTTGTTTTGGACAAATATGTCCAATTTCCTAAAGCAGGTTCAAACGTCTAGAAATTACGCTCTGGCTCATTCTGGTCTGGTATTCAGCAAGACATTCTTGCTTCCTTCTACTTTCCAGTTGATCTATGTCCCTCCAACCCTGTATGTCTAACAGAACATGGTGTGTTTTTTTTTCGGACGACATAATATTAAGCAAGTGTATTATATCAAAAGTATAGAAAATATGACGAAAATCGGTAGTGAGCAACATGTACGCACAATAAAAATTAATAAACGCTAATATTCTATTGGTTAGTATTATTTTATTTAAATGCAATGCTTGTAGCATAAAATAACAAAAATATAACACCACACAGCATTCCATACAATCGTGTGGAACTGGAATTTCTGTTTTATTACCATTTATTTTCAAACTTCCCCGCAAAAATCATTTCGAAATTGTAAGAGTATTAGTTCAAACGCGCTGACAAAAACGTATTGTAATGGTTAACATAATTATGGTAAAGTTAATCCAACTCTCTGTTAATTATTGGGACAACAACTATGTGTACCTAGTAGGTTTTACAATATTTTTGTTGTAAAATGATTGTAGTAGGTTTAAGGACAAGGAATGGTGGGGAATACCGCACGGATATTGTATTATTTACAACAAAAATCGTAATATGGACACCTTAATAATATATATCTTACATGAGTCACTTGTAAAAGTTACTGAAAGAATGGTAAGAAATAATGTTAACTTCCCTTAGGTTATTATTTTATTTTCTTCAATCACTCCTAGCGTCTATGTTGAGACTTCGAGTAGAAATTCTGACTACAGTTGCGGTAATACAGTAATTGGATTACAACACTGGTATTGTAATTTTAACAGTAATATTTTTCTCAGTGCAAGTTGAGCAAAACAAATATTACGTTACATATATGAGAATAAATAATAATGCGACTACCATTTTACATTTTGCTACTTTAAAAAAATAAAAATCTAGTCGCGTACAGTAGTATACGAAACTATTAATTCTCCTAAGCACAACATAACCGACAACAGACGCTTACTAATTAAAAGTAAACAGTTTAAATGTTTACTTAACTGTACTCCAGCTCACACCGGCTAGGCATCCAATCCTATCCGCAGTGCTTTAATCTAATTTCACCGATTATCTCAAGAGGCTTATGTTCCTTTCCTTTTTCTTCGCGCTTCCCATTATAACTGTTAAACGTTCGTGACGCTTTTCAACGCCCCGCCTTCACCTAGTGTAGCGCTTTAAACTAACGTTTCTTCACGGCAGTCTCACGTTATTATTACGGTCAGGTTCAATGCATTTAATAAAATTTATGTTTATTGTTGTACCTACAAAGATGTAAGACGAGGATTTTATTACAAAACGTTTTCGACATTTAAATTTGGTTTATTGCGCGAATGGGTATCCGCGAAACGTGTCTGGAATTGAATATCTTATTGGAATATTTATACAAATCGCGTATTGCATTAATACCTACCTATACGTGGTTCTAATTTGTAAAAGATTTTCAATGGACTTGGAATACCATATGGGCAATAGGTGTATGAGATGGCGGGAGGAGGAATCAACACAGCAGCAGTTACGAAATTAATGCGTTATTGAAAGCAATCATTCATAAGGAATATATAAGGAAAATCCTTATTTAGGAGACACAAAACAATAAACTTAGAAATTCTTTTTATGCCCAGATGCAAAATGCGTAATAATAGCTTTGTTCGCAGTGCAGTCAGAAACTATTCAAAATTGAACGAAGCCATGCATTTGACAGTTTGAAATTTACAATTCGGTGTTTGCAGAATAGTAAGATTGCAGTAATAAACGGTTGGTGATTAGTCCATAAAGTTCACGGATTTCAAATTCGCACATGCGCGTGTAACGAAATTCTTTGAAAATTGAATCAGCGTGCGAGCAACATCGGTAATCCGTATTACTGCTTTTTGGAGATTGCCAGAATTCTTGCAGATCTACGCCTATAAATATGATTCTTAGGAATAGAAGCATCTTAAGCGCTTAAGTATAGACTTAAGAATCATATTTATATTTATCATATTAATCTTAATAGATATTATAAAACCCCTTGCATATTATTATTTACACGGATATTTCTTGATACAACAAAGTGCAATACACCTCAAATTCAGGGTTATAAACAAGAACTCGTCCATAGATAAGACATGAACACAACATGAATCATTCCAATATTTATTATAATGCAACAATTGTTGTACACAAATGACGATATACTGTCAGTTTTTAGGCGTTCGCAGAGAAAAATATCAATCAATTTCAAACTACAATCCTATTTTAAATCATGCGCATTGAAAAATCCAGAATAGTTCCAAATTAAGTGCTGATATGCACTGCGAACAAAGCTAATATGAAATACCTTTTTTCGAACCAATAAAAAAAACTTAATTCTTAAATAAGGTGTAAAGTAAAAAAGCTACCGATAGAACATATCTCTTCTCAGATTAATAAAATGATAAATTTCTCCAAAGAATGAAATGAAATATTTCTTTCTAAAGCCATAACCGAATCATTCCGAAGAAAATAATAAAATGACGATATCAACATTGTAAGTGGAAAGTATAGATATTGTGATATCTAGTTCCTTCAGCTATCGAACCGCAACTGCTTCCGCTGCGCGAATATCTTGTATTGACCTTAGGTATCTTCTGCCGAATTAGGCCAATGTGGGCTGGCGCCTGGAGCGGTTCTCCGTAATCGCAACCAGGATCTTCAGAAAGTCACCATTTATATTTCTAAAACTGAGTCCTATCATAGTTAGTCCTTATTCTATTCAATACTGTTCATTCCTTTCCCGGACGAGATCAAATATCATGTGCAGGTTGTCTGGATTTGTCTCTGCCCGTGCCTCCCTCCATGCATCAGCAATGGTGAAATGTGGATCGATGAGTTGCTGACCAAGCCTCAAGGGAGGTTTCGGTGACTCCAATCTGAGAATATTGTGTAAACAGTCCTGATGAATAGGCAGCTGGTTATTAGCATAGCATTCTTGCCATTCCTTCTTGAGCGCCAATTTACGTTGAAAAGCGGAAGATGTAATATTGGCTATTACCGGCAACCACTGTAGAGGGGTGGATTTTATGGTACCAGATATTATTCTCATCGTTTCATTAAGCTGGGTGTCGATGACGCTGATGTATGTATTTCGCCACAGAATATATCAGAGCAAGAGCCGACGTTCGCAGGAGTGTTGTATAAATAAATTATGTTAATAAATGTTCAAACGATCTCCGGTCCAAAAAATATCGTAACCTATTCACAAATTCTGTTTTAACCCTATTACTACAAGTGGAATGTTTTTAGTGCAGTAAATAACCATAGTATGTGGTGTAGTTCATCGATATTACATGCTCTTGTTTCAGGAACTTCATAAATCGAAGATTTTACGTGATCCCATAAAAAATAATCATTCGGAGTAAAATCAGGTGACCCAGGCGGCGAACGAATATTAGCCCAACCAGTTATTAACCTACCGTCAATAATGTTCTATAAGTACTCCCGTGCAATAGCAGCTTACGAGCAGGGCATCCATCTGCTGAAAATATCTTATCCATTCTTATGTCCGGTAAATATTCTAGCACCGGTATGGTACTATTTTGTAAAAGAAATAAATATAGTAGTGTATTTAAAACCCCTTGAATAAAAAATGGTCCAATAACACAGTCGCCCAAACAGTCGGCTTTTGAGGGTACTGGGTTCGTACGTTTTGTGTAATATGCCTATTATTCTTGGACCAATATCGAACTGTAGTAGACTTCTTCTTCTTGACTTCGTGATAAACAGAGTGGAACCTAGTTCTCTACTCTTCCCATGTTGAAAATTGGCTCTAATTCTGTCGAATACTTGAGGCGTTAATCCGGAGATAAAATATAGTGAGGTCTTCGATGTTTACCTTCTCTGTTTTGAATATCCAATGTGGCGAGTATTGGGCTTTCATGGTTCTGGACTTTGACAAAATATTTCCGGGCAAGTTCTTTTTAATATGTGATAAAATTGAGGGGATTTTTAGATCCCTATAGATGTTCAAATTCCTGACATACCAGGGAGCGTTAATAATTATTCTCAGGAATCTGTTCTGTTCCCTTTGAATTATTTTCAGGTGGGTGTTGGCAGCATGACCCCAAATTGGGACAGCATACGTGAGCCTCGGTCTTACAGCCACTTTAAAAAGTAATAACTTTAAATTTAAATTTAATTTACTTTCTCTATTTAGAAAATGATATAATCGGCATAACGTTACGTTCGATAGTTGAGCGGCGTCGTTGATGTGATCCCTCCAAATTAACTTGGAATCCAAGGTGACACCAAGGTATTTAGTCTTCACGCTCCAAGGAACATTAATATTGAACAGCCTGATGTTAGGCGGATTCTCCGCATTGTGTTTTCTATTGTGTAAATAGAATAGCGACGCTTTTGTTAGAGTTGATCTCGATTCTCCACTTGATGAACCATTCCTCCAGCCTATCAGCCGCTTCTTGAAGTTTCCTGGCTGCCAACCAGGCGGCACGAGAGCGACAAAGGACCAAACTATCGTCCGCATATAGAGCCAACTGGGTGTTAGGGCTAGTGGGCATATCACTTATGTATAAATTGTACCACAGGGGAGACAACACTGAACCTTGCGGAACTAGAACGTGTCATTTATAAGTGCTTCACAAAATCCGTGCTTATCGGAAATATTTCGTTTAATTCTCTTCTCTTAAAAAGGGTAAAACAAGTATTTTTCTTTACTTGAAGCGGAATTTTTATGACGTGAACTAAGAGAGCAAAGAAAAAACTTCAGTTTTATAAGAAGTTCAGAAAAATTCCTGCATTATCCTATTCCATGTTTATCTGTTACTTGTAAAACAGTTTTTATAACCTTATACCAAGTATAACGTTATTTATACCTGGTTTATTATCTGCATGTTATTGAACCAGCTCTTAATATGTAGGAACGATCCTTATTTTTTTAAGGACTCTGCGTGCAGTTTTATTTGACACATTAACTAATTGAACAGTTTGTCTCCTAGAGAATTGTGGCTGCCGTTCCACTACTGCACAAATCAAAGTATCCGGTAATTGATTTTCCATGTTCCTGTTTGTTTATGGGGATACCCATGGTTCTCATTTTTTTTAATTAAGGGGCGGACGGTTTTATATGCAATGCATTACCCGAATGTGTTGCCGGATTAATTGGCCAAGGTGAAAACATTTTTAGCGACATATTTTTTATGTTCCAAAGTTTCCATAACGGAGCAGTAGTAATCAAGAGGAAAATTACACAAAAAAAAGCAATTTTAATTCAACTGAAGATATTCGAGTGTTTATGACATCGTATCGATTACGAAACTCAGTACGCCTCTTTAGGAACCCTAAAGAGGCACCTACCCTACATCAAAACCACCACAGCACCCTATCCCTTCTCAAATATCTTTCTCCCCTATCCTATCCTCTACGAAGCAAGGGGGACTCGACTTTCATCCCACAGTTAGCTTCCCTCATTCCCCGTTTTTTGTTCTAACCCACTCCACAGCTAAATGAGGTATTTACCAAGCATCATCAGTAGTCAATCTCAAGAGATTTACTTTTTTCTCTTGCTGTTCTTTTTCTTCGTGTCGTCGTTACATTTCAGCCCCATAATAGCGACACGCCAGTATTAATCACACTCTCTGTCCCCTAATTAACATGTAAATCAAAGGTGCTCGTGACGGCCAAACTTGTTTTGATACGGTTGACTTGGTCGAGATTTACGGGCGCTCAAATGAGACACGAACGAATCTAAAATGGAGCAATGCTGAACGCAAAAAGCTATTATAGCTTTAATCGGTGTCTCGTTATATGTTATTGGTTATTAGCGAGCTGAACAACGTTAATTCTGAATATATTTCAAGAAATCTAATCGATTCATATGCTATATTTCATTTATGTATTTATTTATGTATTTTAAATATAATATCGATTAACAACACCAACGGCTTATATCATAATGCAGCTATTTTTTTTTAATTTAAATTGTTATATAGTTGGTAACCGCACGCATAGTAAAATGTAAAACATTAAATCTATTTTTTGCCCTTAATCCCAATTCCCATTGCATATAAATGATGCTGTCATTTACTGACTTACTTACCAAACATAATAATTCACCAGTACCATAGATTTACAGATATATAAATGAAATATGCCGTATTTATTCTAGTCAGTCAGGTTAATCATTTCGGACAGACGCACCTTCAATAAATAAATACGGTTAATGAAACTTTCATTATGTATAATTTCGACTTTTAAAAATCCATAAATTACATACAGTTATTTGAATTTGGTATCTTGCCATAGTTGTACAAAATTAGACTTGCAAAAAGAGAATCTCTTGGTAAGTAGGGAAAGGCGACATTCAGATTATTAAACTTGTTGTTATAACAAGGCTACAAATTCAATACGCTCTTCGTCTCATCTTTAAATAGCAAAATCTAAGAGTATACTACATAACCTGATGCCAAAATACTTTTTTTCGCTTTTTATATGGCTGTCTTTACCTAACAATTGACACTATATATGGTCGCTCCCTTTGCTATCTTTAGCTCTATTATTTCCAGTGTGCGAAAAATTTCGTTGCGGAATCACTGTTGTGGATAAGTGTGTAATTTTAGAATGAAAAAAAATTACAAAAAAAAATACAAAATTAAAAAAAAAATGATATATGAGATAATTCTAAAAATAATAACTAATATTTTTTTAACATTAAATTTCAAGGGGGTCCCCCAATTATATTTTTCAAATATTTTTAAATTTTCAATTTTTTCTTTATTTCAAACATTTTTAAATCTTTCGCATAGTCAAGGGATCCTCTGTTTTATGTTTTCTTTTATTTTTTTAAACATTTTTAATTTTCAGGGCGTTCCCTTTATTTGTTTTATTTAATTCTATAACTACTTATGTTTTAATGGGTGCACCCTTTTTTTATTACTTTTTTTTACAGAATTTTATTTCCCCCACTCTCTGCATATTTTATTTTAATTTATCGATCCTGTGTATAATTTATTATATTCACCCTTATTACATTCCCCACTTATATTTCATTATATATTTCACTATATATTTCATTACATTTTTTTTTCATTTTCTATTAATTTGGTTTCTTAATAACCCTTCCTATATATATTCCATTTAATTTTGTTTTGCCTTACCTATTATGTATTTTACCTTATTTCATTTTTTCTTACCCACCCTGTATATATTACCGTGGTAAAGGTTGGTAACCGTGCGCCCAGTCCAATCCAACCAAGTGGCGTAGATCGAAACGTATCCAAAATTGTATAATTGTAAAACATCAAAATGTTTCTAGAATGAGATTATGGTACATTTTTACCACTGGCATTAAATAGATCCCAACAAATTCTAGGTACAGAACATAAACATAAAATAATAATTTGAAAATTAAAGATAAGATTCAAGCCTTGACCAAGAATCAAAAACAATTCTAAGGAAAATCATTATAACAGCCCATGTTATTAGCATTAGAAGTTAAATATTTGTGAGATAAACAATTTTTGTATTGCTTATCTCACAGATAACACTATAATTACATAAAAAATGAGTTTTTGAAGCGTTCGTGTGCATAATCGATTCTTCGATTCGAAATTATCCACAATCTCCAACGTGATTTTAACCCGATTACCTAGCAGTCAAGAACTTGGCTGTAGACGCACATTACTTTTGGTAAAATCATCACAAATGCAAATGCGACCGTTTGAATAGAACGAAAGCAAATTTGAATAATAACAATAACACATTTTAAGATTTGTATACATTGTATATTTTTCCGATCGATATTTTTACCCCTTTTCTAATTCCTAAAACACACAAGCTATTAATTTTAGTGTTGCTTTCATTACTTTGATAATTGTACACGCACACATAACTGACATAATTAATATGTTATAATTATTGTTGCTTTATTCTGACCCAGTTTCGACGGATTAATCTTAATAACCATATGCACGCACACTGAACACACAACAAACAGGCTTAAAACTACGAAGCAGCGCGGGTTATATGTGTATATATATAATTGGCTTTACGTAATCGCTCTGCCCTGTGTGATTTTACGATTTGCGAACAAATTAATTCGATATTAATTTCAGACCATTCATGGCTTATGTAAGTATTCAATGCACGATAAAAAGAGATGTATTTATATCAGAACTGTCTTAGAAAATAACAATGCAGAACGCAATATATGTAGCTACTTTTACTATTGCTATAGCAGCGGCAGGATAAATATCGATGGACGTGAATTATGACGTCATACTACCAACTGTAAATTATGAATTTGTCAATTTTTGAAATACA